>JAKUCM010006204.1:0-23690 GCA_023374145.1 Lepidium sativum
AGTCCTAGCAGCCTACAGTTGAACAGTCAAGCAAGTTAAACAAGTTATACTAGTTATACTTTTTATACAAGTTATACTAGTTATACTAGTTATACCTGGCTAACAGCGGGTGCAGCATCAACGGGTGGAGCATCAGATTGATCACGTACATCATGGGGTTCATTATCATCACCAGCACCCTGTTATTACTAGTATTACGACACAATATAACTTGCTATTTCTACTAGTTTTACGAAAAATACAGTATAACTAGCAAGTTATACTAGTTATACGATACAGTATAACTTGCTAGTTCTACTAGTTTTACGAAAATACAGTATAACTAGCAAGTTATACTAGTTATACTTACCGTTCTGCCTTCGATGAATATGTCATCCATCGGTTCGTCTTCATTGTGTCCTCTCCCACTGCCTCCTGTGCTCGAACCTCCTCTTGTTCTAGCCATCACTGCAAGGCATTATACAAAACTTAATCAATTTATGTGTATTTATTTGAGCAAATGATTGATGATATATAGTTTTCCTTATGACACTCATATACAAAAAACACAATCATGTATATCTTAGCTTATGTGTATTTTGAATTCTAGATAGATTTTGTTTCTTAAGTAGCCGACAAATGTAGCTTATCTAATCCGAGACTTGTGATAGAGTAGCCGACATATGTGACTTCCTATCTCTACTTAAAGGATCGATGTTGTTGATTAATCAACAAGAACAAATTCAGCATAGTGGATAATCGTTTTAAGCAATAATGAAATGGTTTACCTTAGTGAAATCGCGAAATTTGGTTGAGAAAAGTCGTTGAGTTTCAGTGAAATCAAAGGGAGATTCCGAGGAGATCAAATCGCGAAGTTGGGTTGAGATGATTTTCGAAGTTGTACGAAGTTGTACGAAGTTCGCCGAAGATCAAATTGGATTTCGAAATTCTGAGAGAAGATATAAAATGAGGAGTTTCGCGAAAATTAGAGGGAGAGTGGGAGGGGAGTTGAATCGGGAATTTAGGGTTTAGTGGGGGAGTTGATTTGGGGCGGGTCGATAGGTTGGGTCGGGTTTAGGTCGGGTTTTAGAGTTTGGGTCGGGTTTGGGTAGGGTTTTACGGTTTGGGTCGGGTTTGGGCGATTGGGTCGGGTTTGGGTCGGGTTTGGGCGATTGGGTCGGGTTAAATTGATTTCGGTCCGATTTAATTGATTTGGACCCGGTTTAATTGATTTTGCTCTGGTTTATGCGATTTTCGCAGGGGTAAATTGGTCAATTTACAATTTTTTCAATTTTTTCTTCTTTTTTTAAATCCAGTCTATTTTTTGGCTGGGTTTTGAGATTTGTTTGTGAAGAAAAGGGTGTTCTCAGACAATAACTCAGCAAATTGCACATCTCTTCTGATAAAACTAGAGTCACCATGAAAATTCAAGCATAATTGTTTCTGACTATGTCTTCGACTCATCGGCGCATGTTCTTATTCACCATCCAGAGAATCCATATGAGAAAACGTGTCTTGTTGTACAAGCAATCCATTATCATGTTCAACGGAAGCAAACTCCTAGAGATCATTCTATACATCAAGTTGGTTCTTCTCTTCTTGGATGGGTTTATCTGATGACACAACAAACAGTGGATATTTGTAATCACATGAGACTTTGTATCCTTACCACTAAAGTTTCATCGAGATGATGTTTACCAACATTATATATAGGATACAATCCCTTGGACAAACAGTTAAAACTAGTATTGAAAACCATCATCTATGGAGAACAAACCAATGCAAACCCCATTATAATGTATCTGAGGAAATATGCATTGATGGTGTTGTGTATTATATTGCATGTTGTCATACTGATTGGCTCTAATTGGAGATGAAGATTTCGATTGTGTGCTTTCATATTAGATCTGAGGAGTTTCAATTCATTAACATAGATAACCAGATGGTTTGTTCTACTTTGATCAACTACAAGGGTAAATAAGCTGCTCTTCGATTTATAAATCCACCTTATCTGCCTCGATCTCAAAGGCTTCTTGAGTTCATGGTTCTACAAGATGTTGAGAAACATATATGGTCAAAACGATTCTACACATTGCCTCCTCTGTTGAACAACATAGTCAAGAGTACCTATGTAGACATTCTTGGTATGATTGGTACAAATGATGAACTTCTGCTGTCTCCGTTACCAGAAGACGATCTATTTTACATCTATTACTTCAACTTTGAGAACAATTGTATCATAAGAGAATACATTAAGTTTCGATAATATAATTAACATTTTATCCAAAAAAAAAAAGTTCAAATCCAAGGTTTTGATGAGGTGTTTATTTTTATTTTTTTGTCGTTCACAACGGGCCGACTCATTAATTGAACTCTATCTCTAAATGTACATGTGTGCATTGTTTATTAATCAGGGAATTTACACATCTCTAGATTACGTTGATAATTTGAAACTGATGTGCCCGACTCTAAAATTAGACGACAGCTAGGGCTCGGGCTCTACTCGCTTTTTTCCTTCTTTTGTTTGAATCAGTTCTCAAAACTAAATAGTGCATTATCTTCTACAATTCTAGTTTGGTCTAGTGCAATTTCTTAATATTTATTATTTAAATTATTCTAATCTTTATGTCATGTGAATGTCATCGGTGAGTTGCTATAATATGAAGTTACTTGTTTTGTTCGTGTATAAATGTTTAAAGTGGAAACGAGAGTAAGGTAGTGGACAAAATTCCAAGCTGTTTTGTATGTACATTGTAACATCAAGACGGCATGAAATGCTCGGGAGAGGCCGGATGAAATTTATAGCTGTTTACGACCCTGACTTGCTTGTTTTATAATTTAGCAAATTTTCAAAACTTGAACCTCAATCCGAACCGAAACCAAAAATACCTAAATAAAACTTAGGTCTTAGATTTTTGAGTATTTAAGCCAACACTGATCTGAATCGAAACCGAATAGGTATCAAAAAAAAAAAAATTATATTTAAAAATATGTATTTATATATAAAATTTTAATTATCTAAATACTCAAAATTCTAATTATAAATATAATTATATTAGTTTATTTGAATCAAAATAACAAAAGAAACTAGACTATTACCTTTATTTATTTTTAACTAATTCTTACGATTTTTAAAAAGATTTTAGATTAAATAGGGTATTTTATAAAGTAACCAAACTGAATCCAAACCTGAAATTTACCAAATAAAATCCGACCCAATTTTCCAAAAATACACAAAAAGTATCACATAATTAGAATCAAATCACATAATTAGAGATAAATTACATACATATACGTTGATGATTTGATTTTACATTTAATTTAATGCATCGTCCCCCATATATATTTCCAGTTCGACCGGATTTCTTGCTACTTGGATTCTTCATCTGCCGGGCTAGTTTTTATGTTAAACCGGTTAAACCAATCGAGCTCTTTAGGCAATAGGCATTATAGAATCGTTGGGGTTCAAATGTTAGCTTTATGAACTTTAAAGCCTTTATCATAAATTTCCCGATAAATGGAGGGGTCTACTAAAGATTTTTATTTTTTCCTTCGGTAAAAAAAGAAAGAAAGTTAAATTTTCTTTTGTTCACGAAAACATTTTCTTCTTCGAAAGAGGTCTGCCATTACTAGTCACAGGCTCACATCGACCGTTTCTTCTTCTTCTTCGCCTAAATCTTACTTCTAGCCGGAAAATCCGCCGGAGGAGAAGCAAAGGTTCGATTTCGTTTCTCTTTTTTCTCTTTTAATTTTGTAAGGTGGACATAACCCTAAAATTTAAAGCCTCAGTTTCGAAAAAATAGTTGACTGGATTCTGGTGATCACGACTGTTAATATGGTTTATGCATGCTTCTAGTTTCATCCGGTCACTACTCTTTCTTTATACAAACCTCTAATTTGTGTTTTGCTGCAGCATTGTGTTCTTTGGTTAGTGGTCCAAGTCTCGAGACAGACAAATGGTGAGTTGAATTCTTGTTTTCTTCCTTCCAACATTTTTGTTTTTTGATTCTCGAAAAAATTACGATTCATGTTTTATATTCTCGATTGATATTTTCTCCAATCGTAGAAAAAAGGATTATTGTAGTTATGAAGTATTTGCGTTGATAAAATAGCATCAATCACTTATTCTTTAATTGCAGTCGGATATTAGAAAGTGGTTTATGAAAGCTCATGAAAAGGGTAATGGAAATACTCCAAAAGCGATGTCTTCCGAAGCAGGTGATATGACGAATGCTGCTGCACCCATGAAATCAGAGCAGGTGATGGTTTCTGCTCTATATGTATAGTATTGTGTATCTTAGTGAAACAGTGTAGTAGGCATTGCTAAAGGAGGGAAGTTAGTGGTACTTTCTTTGTAACGTGTTTCTCCCATTGTCATTGCATTCTCTGAGGTTGCATGAAGATTGAAACACACACTGTTTGTTTCTATTGTCTTTATTTGTTTTCAGAGCCATTGATAATGGATTATAGGCGACACAAATACGCTAGTTTCTCTTATAATTACACACACACACATCTATATATATATATGTAATCTGTTTACTGGAATTAGTATTATTTCTGTTAAACACTTGGATCTTATTGACAGGCTAGTGAAGACCTGGAATCTGCTGCTAGAAAAAAAACGAGCAAGTATTTTGTTAAAGAAAAAACAAAAGCTAAAAATGAGAAAGAGGTGGAAGAAATTCCTGCCAAGAAGAAACTTAAGACTGATTCTGATGATTTAGTCAAGCCTCGTCCAAAAAAGGTTGTTAAGGTTGATGATGACGATGATGATTATCAAGTACCTAGTGCAAGGAAGACTCATGATATCACTCCCAGCAAAAAACTAAAGTCTGGGTCAGGAAGAGGAATCACTAGTAAACCTGTTGATATAAATGAGGATGATGATGGTGAAGATGCTCAAGAAAAGGAAACTCCTCTGAAATCAGGTGGAAGAGGCCGTGGTGGTAGAGCTGTATCAGGGGCCTCGACTGGTGGAAGAGGTAGAGGTGGAGGGAGAGGTGGGTTTAATTTTGGTGAAAGGAAAGACCCACCACATAAAGGAGAAAAGGTCTGTTACTTTACACTTGACTGAAGGTCTTATCTTAAGTTGTCTATAACCTGAGGTCTTAATGTTTTACTGACCTGTCTCTGTTTCCAGGAAGTTCCTGAAGGCACCCCTGATTGCTTAGCTGGATTGACATTTGTAATTAGTGGAACACTTGATAGGTATTTCATTGTTTTCTACTTCTTGTCTTTTCCCATCTTTTTTTCTCATGTTCCACTTTTTGTTCTCTCTTGACATCGCAGTTTAGAAAGAGAAGAAGCAGAAGATCTGATAAAGCGGCATGGTGGTCGTGTTACAGGCTCTGTTAGCAAGAAAACGGTCTCTCTTCGTTCCTTTTATTCTTTTTTCTCTTGTTGGATTGAAGGTAATAACATAAAATTACAATCCTTCTTTGCAGACTTACCTTTTGTGTGATGAGGACATTAGCGGAAGAAAATCCCAAAAAGCTAAAGACCTGGGGTGTGTGCTCATTGATTTCATATAGTTACAGTGAAATTTTGGGGTGTTTTGATCTTCTAACATCCGGACTTATAATGTTTTGTTCAGCACTAAGTTCCTTACAGAGGATGGCCTACTTGACATGATCAGGTCTTCTAAACCCATAAAAAAGTCTCCACCTGGAAGCACAGACAAAGGTTCTGGAAAAGTCAGTGCACCGGTTAAGATAAGTCCTCGGAAAGAAGAGGCAAGAGGTATAAACTGGCCTGCTGTATAGCATGCACTTTATATATCTTAAATTTACTAACCTGTTCACGACATTGCTCTCTTGGTTTCAATATACGAACCATTTACTCAATAGCCATTTTTTCTTGGTTATCTGTAATTAGTAGTGATTGCAATCAATTTTAGGCAAACTGTTAGCAAAGAGTACGCCCAATAAGGTTCCTGCACATTCTTCCCCCGCCAAAGGAAAAAAGAAAATTATTCAGGCTTCCTTGCCATGGACAGAAAAATACAGACCAAAGGTTCCAAATGAGATTGTTGGGAATCAGTCATTGGTATGTAACTGAAACTACTGTCTGTTTCTTTTTGTACAAGGACATGGAAAATGATGGATACTTTATTCAATTGCAGGTTACTCAACTTCACAACTGGCTATCCCATTGGCATGATCAATTTGGAGGTACTGGAAATAAAGGAAAGGGGAAGAATGATACTGGTGCCAAGAAGGCAGTACTTTTGAGCGGAACACCTGGTATTGGAAAAACAACATCAGCAAAGTTGGTCAGTCAGATGCTTGGTTTCCAGGCAGTTGAGGTTAGCTCATATGTATTTTAATTTCAACGGTTAAATATCAATTTCGTGCACATTCCTTGCTTGGAAGATATAGCTTTTACTTTCTATTTAGGTTAATGCTAGTGACAGTCGTGGAAAGGCGGACTCGAAAATCTCCAAAGGAATTAGTGGTAGCAATGCAAATACTGTAAAAGAACTTGTCAATAATGAAGCCATGGCTTCTAACATGGATAGGTATGTTGGTCTTTGTTTATATTCTGCTCAATGTTGGTAACTGGTCCTAGATGCTTGTATTTTTTTCCTCACCTGGTGGAAGATTTGGTCTTCAGGTCAAAGCTCCCAAAGACTGTTCTAATCATGGATGAAGTAGATGGAATGTCTGCAGGCGACAGGGGAGGTGTTGCTGATCTTATTGCTAGCATTAAGATATCAAAGATTCCTATCATCTGCATTTGTAATGACCGATACAGTCAGAAACTGAAGAGTTTAGTAAACTACTGTCTTCCCCTCAATTTCCGGAAGCCCACAAAACAGCAGGTCGGATTTAAAGATTATTTTCATTTATGCGTTATTTAGAAAGAATTATGCACAAGATTCCATGGAATGGATCAATGGTGGTGTCTTAGCATGTTTGCTTTGTGCCATCATTTGTCTTGGAGCTCTTGATTACCATTTCATATATTTCCACCATCAAATACTTTTCTAGCAGTTGACATGTAGTGCCTCATTTATACTTGTAACGATAGGGGTATTCTGGAAATACCTTAAGGTTCAAATTTGCATAGTAGTCGACCTTTCGCTTTAGAGGGTCTTATGTTCACTGAAAAAATAACTTTCAGTTGCATTTAGTATCTGAATGGTATTATATAATCTGTGTTATCTTAGAATTGTCTGTTATCTTATTATAACAACTTGTCTCCCATTACAGATGGCAAAAAGGCTAATGCATATTTCCAAGATAGAAGGACTTGAAATCAATGAAGTAAGATTTTGTACTTTATTTAGTATTTTAACTTTCACTAGTTTCTGTTAGTCAATGCTAGCCAATTCCATATAAGCTTACATCTGCTTGGGACTATTGTCTTTGCCAAAAATCAGGTTCATGTCATGCCCCTTTTACTGGATAAACAAATGAGATTAGAATTATTAATTTAGGTGTGAAATATGTGTCATGCAAGTTAAAATGATAAAAACTCTTATTGCTCCTTTCTTCTTAATCTTACTTTTGCTTTACTGTACTAAGATTTTATTTGTGCAATTCAAGTCCTTGGGAAATCCTGTGCTATATGTAATAGATCAAACGCCTAGAAATAGAATTTGGAACTTTGTGTTGTCTATGTCCACTTGTCCTGTATTTCAATTTTTTCTTTTGCTTAATCTCATAAGCTTTTTGGTGGTGGGCATCGTGTTCTACCAGTTTGCTCCCTTCACATCTTATATCATGTTTTTTTTTTCAGATTGCCCTTGAGGAACTTGCCGAGAGAGTGAATGGTGACATACGCCTGGCCCTAAATCAACTCCAATATATGAGCCTGTCCATGTCAGTCATCAAGTACGATGATATCAGGCAGCGCCTGCTAAGCAGTGCGAAGGACGAAGATATATCCCCTTTCACAGCCGTTGACAAGTAATGTCTCAAGTCATTTAGTTTAGTTCATCAATGTACATAGCAGTATACATTAGGTGCTCTTCAAGTGTTTGGCATTGCGAAATTGTATGAAGTTAACTAGTATAGCTGCTGTGATATAAAGAAATATTCTTTTCCTTGTTTTGTAGTTAAAAGTTCGTCTATAAACACTCTGGAGATTTCACCATTGTCTGAAGGTTAATAATGTCGTTGCAGGTTGTTTGGTTATAATGGTGGAAAGCTGAAAATGGATGAACGGATTAACCTAAGCATGAGTGATCCTGATTTGGTTCCTCTTCTTATACAGGTATTTTTTGGATATTTGTGGATTATTTTGTTAAATCTTTTAGATTGGAAAATAATTTTTGCTATTTCTGACATTAGTGATTTCTAGAACTTGCAGATTCATACATGAATATTTATTGAACATTGGATTTTCTTACCTCATTTGCCGCAAAATTATAAGAATATCTAATTCAATCTGCGCAGGAAAACTATCTCAATTATAACCCAAGTGGCAAAGATGAGATAAAACGACTGGATTTACTTGCCCGTGCTGCTGAATCTATTGCGGATGGAGATATTATCAACGTGCAGATTCGTAGACATAGGCAATGGCAACTCTCTCAATCTTGCTGTGTTGCATCTTCCATTTTCCCGTAAGTTGCTTCCAGTTATTAAGAATAAAATTGATCCTTGTTTACAAAAAATGCTATTTAACTTTTTTCTCTACTTGAAATTTGTTTCTAAACCTAAAATAACTCTTTGACTGAGATCAAGTTTAGTAGATCATATACTACCATGTGCTGTGTATGAATTTCTATTCTCCACTTTAGAAATTGAGGGATAGAATATGATATGCTCTCTGATACTTGATAACTGACGTGTACTTGTTTCATTTGAATAGAGCTTCATTGTTGCATGGATCAAGGGAGGTACTCGAGGAGGTAATGGTCTCACAGTGAAGCACATTAAACCCTATTGATAACTTGGAAACATTTGCTAGTCTGATGATGCATGTCCATTTTCCACATGACACAATTTTCTCCATTATGTTTTTGAATCTGAAATGCACAACTCATATACTGGCAAGTAGTGTTGCGTAAAAGTCAGTTCCTTTCTTGGTTGTATTATCTGAGCATAAATCCTATTACGTAGGGTTATTATAATATGAGCCTGTTTCTCACTTTTGTGGTTACGAAGCTGCCTAATATATCCTGATTCAGATTAATCATGCATAGCTATGGAAAAATTATTGAACGCAGGGAGAGCGTAATTTCAATAGATTTGGTGGATGGCTTGGCAAGAATTCTACTGCGGGAAAAAATAGAAGGTTGCTGGAGGATCTGCATGTTCATGTCCTTGCTTCCCGTGAATCCAGCTCTGGAAGGTTGTTTCTACTTGTACACGTAGCTCTCTGAGATATTTCTTTCTGCTAGTGATATGTTTCCTTCTTGTTGCTAGTATAATGTTTTCTTTGTTTAGGGATTTACTTCTTTGACTAGTCTTTAAAATCTAGAATCTGCTATCTTCCCTTTATTCATATTTCATCCGAATGTGAAGATTCAACTTTGTGTACCTCTTGAAAAGAATCTTAAGTGATATATTTTGTTAATCCAACTTTCTGACTAACATCAAGATTGACCACAGAGAGATTCTTCGTCTGGATTATCTCCCCCTTCTCTTGAATCGCTTGACGAGTCCACTTCAGACACTGCCTAAGGTTAGACTAACTAGTATCCATTGTGTAGGACAAAGTTAATATGATGAGATACATTATGTTATCTGTTACTTGATCATGTATATGTAAAATATTTACTCAGGATGAAGCTGTTTCAGAAGTTGTTGAGTTCATGAACTCCTACTCAATAAGCCAGGAGGACTTTGATACTGTTATGGAATTGGCAAAATTTAAGGTATACACAATTTTCTGTTTTATAGGATATCATTGCTACAGTTGCGTCAATGAATCTTCCCTAATATTTGCGAACCTTACAAATTAGGGACATGCAAATCCGCTGGAGGGTGTTCCACCTGCAGTTAAAGCAGCTTTAACTAAAAAATATAATGAGACAAGTAAAACCAGAATGGTACGTGCTGCTGACATGGTGCAGCTTCCAGGAGTGAAAAAGGCACCAAAGAAGCGAATAGCGTCAATGCTTGAACCAACTGTTGAGAGTTTAAGAGATGAAGATGGCGAGCCGTTAGCAGAAAATGAAGAAGAAATTGCATCAGACGCTGAGGAAGACTCAGGTACGGTGTATATATGTGAACTATTATTGTAGATTCAGGTAACTGCGCCTGTATAATCAAAATCTGACTGGGTTTCACATTTTGCTTTTGATATTCAAGAAGAAGCAACCAATGGAGAAAATCTGGAGTCGGATCTAAAAAAACTGAATGCTAAAGGTGAGTATTGTTACTCTTGATCAGTTGTGTTTTCCTCTAGAAAACCAGTTAAGTCCAGAACCAAAATTGATAGATTGTGGATCTCAATGATGAAAACTTATCACAATCTCAAATCCCATATTGAAAAATTTCTTGTTGACTATGATCTCAAGTCTTAAGTCACTATGATGTGTGGTTGCAGGGATCCAAGTTGAAGTAAATCTGAAAGGAGCAGGGAGCTCTGGTACAAGAAAAGCATCTGGAAGAGGCAGAGGCAGAGGCAAAGCAGCTGATGCATCATCTTCTGAGAAGAAAGCCACAGGAAGAGGCTCTGGTACCAAGAGAAAGAGATGAGAACCCAACGGCACCTCTTTTAAGGTTCTTTTCTTCTCGATCGCCGGATAGTTTTATGTTGTTTCTGCCATTTTCTCTTTTTGCACAAAATTTAGAAGCAGAAGCACTTGAGTGGATAATAATTTTCTTAAGACTTTTAGTCTAAAATTTGAAAAAATAGCTAAGGTTACTTAGTTTCGAAATTTTCATTTATAGAAATCCTTGTCAGCTTCGATCCACGTGTATATGCCAATTTTTTTTGTCAACGACCGATAATATATTGAACCATAACTGGCCGGTCTAATAGCCAAATTTCTACATAAAGTAGACAGGGGATTCGATCCCTGGCTGCCAATTAACAATTGTTCAGAACACGAATTAATAAAAAATAAATCTATAATAAGTTCTAACCAAAATTAAATCGCAAATTAGGGAGAGGTAGAACTTGGCCGTCGAATCTAACCGGTATAATTTTTTGTAACTTGTAATTAAGTGATGATAATTTTGTTTGCAAGACTATCTTTCTTTTGTCTAAATTTCAAGCTACCTTTTTATGTAGTGTCTTAATATTGAAGAGAATAGGATGCTATTTTTGTTATTTTATAAACATATTTATTCTTGCAAATGGCATCTAGCCTAGTGGCAGGTGGTAAATCTACTTAAGGTAGCGCATTTGCATAACCTGAGATCGAGTCTCTATGCCTACATTACGTAGGAATTTGGTTATTGGGCCGGCCAGTTGTGGCCCAACATTGACAAAAAAAAAAAAAAAAACATAATTATTCTTCTGTCACAGACAGCAAAAGAGAGAAAAATTAACACTCATAATCTGGGACCCAGTAAAATCAATTTTTCGTGTCATAATCTGGGAAACACGTGTCATAATCTGGGACCCAGCAAATCAATTTTTCGTTAATTTCAAGATTTTTCTAATATAGAAAAAAATGTACGTCGTGAGAGAGTCAATAGAGACCACGCGCAGAGCTTAAAGAAAAGAAACGAAAGGGTCTTTTGTCTTCTTCTTCATCTTCTCCTTTTTCTCTCCATTATCTTCGGCGAATCATAAATCTAGGGTTTTGATTTCTCTCTTAACCCTAGATTTTCTTCGATCGAATTTGATCATCCTTGTTCTTTCTTTTCTTCTCCGTTTTAGCTCATCACCTGATTCATCTATGGAGGTTAGGGTTTCTGTTTTTCTTTTTTGCTTTGAATTTCAGTCGTTTGACTAGTCAATCTAATCGAATCCCGTTAATATTGGTGTTCTAAGACAATTCTGAGCTTGTTCATTATGCTTTATATTAGTATGTCATTAGATTTTTGATCTGATTCTGCTGAATTCCATTAACTCTTTCTTTCGGTTTTTCTCTCCTTTTGGGATTCGAAGATGTTTCTGATTAGTAAAATGTTCGTGTTGCATTGTTATGGTTTCTCAAGATTGGAATTTTGAAAGGGAAAATTCAATTTTCAGGGAGCGGGAGATATTACGACCTCTGAGGGGCATCTGACTTCGGCAGCAGCTTTTGTTGAAGGAGGAATTCAAGATGCTTGTGATGACGCCTGTAGCATTTGTCTTGAAGCCTTTTGCGAAAGCGATCCATCAACTGTACGTATCAAACATTTTATATGTTCTTCTTTTAAGTTACCTTTGATTCATTCTTTTCCTCTCTCGCAGTTAACTGGTTGCAAGCACGAGTACCACCTTCAATGCATTCTTGAGTGGTAAGCTCTTAAATAAACAACACCCTCGTGCTTAATATCGCTGTTTTTGAGCTCTGACCCTGTTGATACTCTCTGTCTGTGATCACTGAATATACATTTTCTAAAAGGGTTGGTTCTTAATCTTATGGAATGTGTGTCTTCTCATGTTCTCTTGTCTTATATGTGTTTGGGTTGTCATACTCTGGTCTATTAAGAACGAGCAGAGTTTTGGCTTCTTAATGCATATGAGGAGATACCAATAACAAACTTCTTAAGGGGACAAAAAAGAAACTCTCAATGATTCATACCTCAAGTTTTGTATCCGTGTTCCTTCTTTGTGCAAGATAATCAGGTCCTTGACATTTATATAATCTACAGGTGTCAAAGGAGTTCACAGTGTCCAATGTGCTGGCAATCAATTAGTCTCAAAGATCCCACAAGGTTAATATTTTCTCCTCGCAACAAGATTTAGCTGTTTTTATCTGTAACTTTACCAAGAGGCGTGCTAGTTACGTGTATTCAATGCTTCCAGTCAGGAATTGCTTGAGGCTGTTGAGCAGGAGAGGAATTTCCGCTTCAATCCATCTAGAAATGCCACCATATTCCGTCATCCAACGCTTGGGGATTTTGAATTACAACATGTATGCGACTATAACTACCATTTTGAGCTGATCACATCTCTTTTCTAGTGAATTGTCTAAATAGAGCTCTTTCTTTGTACAATTCTACTTTAATGCAGCTCCCAGTGGGGGTGGATAATGCAGAGATTGAAGAACGAATTATTCAGCACTTGGCTGCTGCTGCTGCTATGGGACGAGCAAGACATGGGGCAAGAAGGGAAGGCCACAGAAGAAGGTCATCAACTCAAGGGCATCCACAGTTCATGGTGTTCTCTTCACATCCTAATGCTTCTTCTCCTCCCCCTCATCCTCCTATGCCTTCTTCTCCATCTCAGGGAGATGAGAGTGACACAGTCACAAACCTTACTCTGCCTTCTAACAATGCTTCAGGGGAGGGTTCTCATCAGTTAAATATACATCCACCAAGTTCTTCTCATCCCCGCCAGGTGTCTCCTTTGACATCTGATTCAAACAGCAGGTATTTATTTTACCTGAATTCTCGCTTTTGTTTTGTTTCTTATACAGTGTAATTACATGCTGCCAGTCTTGGCCTGCTTTTTTGTCATCATACACAGATCTGTCAATCAATCTTCCCCAAGTGATCAAGATACAGCTGGACCATCAGAACTCCAATCATTTTCAGAATCACTTAAGTCTCGACTAAATTCTGTCTCAATGAGGTACCCTGTCCTTGTCTGCCTAACTTTGGCTTTGTTTATGATTAATGTCAAGTCTAAGTGGTTCCCGATGCACATTGTAGATACAAAGAATCAATATCAAAGAATACAAGGAACTGGAAAGATAGATTTTTTTCTCGCAACACGTCCATGGCAGATCTTGGCTCCGAGGTTAAAAGAGAGGTCAGTGCTGGAATCGCCACTGTGTCCCGCATGATGGAACGTCTAGAAACAAGAGAAAATAGTAGACCCAACACTGCATCTGTATCAAATGTCTCAGACAATGACACTCGTGAATCAACCAATGAGCGTAATAGTTCAGAAGCAGATGGTGAACATTCTATGAATGATAGAGGTGTTAAAGGATCATGCGCCGCTAGTTCTGGTTCAAGCTAATAAGAAAAGGCCAGCATCTTGTTGGCAAAGGTAAACTTTGACTCCTTGATTCACTTATCAAGTGGTTGTTCCTCAATGGTTAGTCATTATAGAATTGGGTTACATGATTCACCTGTTAACTAAGCTTAACAACATCCCATCCATTGCATTGATCACTTCGTGATATACAAATTCTGCATCATAACTGATTTTTGCTTGATGATTAGTTATCATTGGTTTTTTAAAGATATTGTTGATGGCTAAAGCATTTGAACTCGATTATAATTTGATCTTGCATGTTTGATATTTCTATAAAAAAATCGATCTAATCGTTTAATCATATATATAGAAGTTGAATGCTAAGATCTTGTTCTCTTGTTTGTCTGCTGCAGAGAGAGGAAGACGTTGTGGCATTATGAAATTCTGATGTTATATAATATAATATAAATATATATACAGAGAGAGAGAGGGAGTCAGAAGTTTCAAAAGTGTGTGGGAAACATAGAAACACAGTTTTCTGACTCTCAGCTAATAAAAAGGTTATATGTGATCAAAAGGAGGCCATCTGCTTCAGAGATGATACGCCTTTTTCTGTCTTTATGTCACTATGTCAAACAAACAAATAGTAAAATGAGAAGAAAATAAAGACAGTGATTGAGTTGGTTTGTTTGTCTGTTGTAAATTTACATATACATTCTCGTTCTATGGATGGATTTTCTTTTTAGTTCTACTTAATTGGTAATGGTGCTTCTTCAAAAGCCAAACCCAATATAATGAATTCAATGTTTATCAATGACTGTTTTAATAGTATTGATTTTAAAGTTTTGAATTTGGGGAAAAAGTTGTTTACCAGCTACACATACAAACTAGCTACGAATTAACATCAAATGCATCTGCCTCTTCCAGATGCTTTTCTTGTGCCAGAGCTTCCTGCTCTTTTCAGATTTACTTCAACTTGGATCCCTGCAACCACATCATAGTAAGTTAAGACTTGGAGATCATAGTCAACATGAAATTTTTCAATATGGGACTAAGTGATGTCTACTAGGGGTTTTCAAAATTGCTACCTAAAAAATTATATGGTAACTTTATAATTGTGGTGTGAAAACAATAAAATTTAATATAGCAAATCTCTAAGCACGCTTGTTACAAAATTAGGACTAATCTCTGAAATGCTGATCTGACCAAGTCTACACTTAACTCAGCTTCGGTGTTTGTGTGACAGTTCTCTCTTTGGTTCAGAAGAATAAACATGTATATATTATACCCAAAAACATGTTTATATTCTCTCTAATATTTAAACACTACAGAAGAAGGTTGAAAGAAATTTAGACAGAAGTTGGTTAAGAAAGTGACCAACAAAAAGCCGAGAGAAAGACAAAAGGATGCTACAGTTACAAAGTATGAAACCAAAGAAAGACTGATCTTCACGAAGTAATTGAGTCTTAAAGAGACTGCTGATTCCTTTAGCTTCCAATATAGCCGAGACGATGAAGGACCATTGCTAAAACGAGCATTAGTATTGCAAAGATCAATCCGCCTTTCCCTAGCAACCAGTTCTTTGCTTTCTTTGCTTTCTCTATTCCAGTTTGAGCCCGATCTGCCCATCGCATCTGCAACGAAGTTTTGTTTACAGATGAGACAGCAATAAACAATTAACTTTGCATTGTTCTTTCGGATTTCGTAGAACCAAATACATACCATTTTCTCCAAGGCTTCGGGAGAAAGAGAAGCCATGGCTTCCTGAGCTTTTGCAGCATCTTCTTGTGATAGCTTCATTCCGAATTGTTCACTCATGCTAGCCATCATCTCTGGATTCATGTTCTTAATCATAGACGTGAACATCTACCAAATACAGATAAGAATGCTATATGAACACCCTCAATCACAATAATGTTTCCCAAGTAGCTAAATATATAAACAGGAAAACTGAAATACCTGTCGCATCGCTGGATCTTTCATTTGGTTTCTCATCTGTTCCTGCAAGTCAGCAGGCGGTGCAGAAGGGATGCTTTGTTCGAAACTGCTTCTGGGAGCCACAAAGGAATTACCAGAAGAACTAGACTCACCTACAAAACTAGGGATCCCACTTGTTCCTAAACTTTCTCGTAGTTCAGATGCATCTGCATCTCTAGATGATGGAGCGTTTGCTTTCAAAGACGATGCCATGTTAAACATCCTCTCACGCTCTTCTGGTGACATCTTACCCATCATATCAGACGCAAGTTTAAGCATATCAGGTGTGGGCGTGAACCCATTTTCTGCAGATGGTGCATTCGGGGCAAAAGGGTTATCTCCTTTAAACGAAGAGGCTGTTTGGACCATTTTCTGAATCTCTTCAGGTGACATTTTGCTTATCATGCTCGATGCAGTTTTGAACATGTCTGGTGCCATTTCTCCAGCTTTTCCTCCGCTTAGAGCAGCAAGTGTATCAGGATCAGTTCTTGAAATAAAGTTCTGGAATGTTCTGCAGGCACAAAAGTAGATTTTCCAATTAGCGCATATGTAGCAGAAAAAGGCTGCTTTAGTTCATATCTGGCTTCAAGTGCCGATTAAGAGACAAAACAGATGAGACAGCACATCAAACAGTAGTTTGGAATGGTGTTGAACCTTATTGCTTCTGGATCATCTTTGAGAGCCTGTAATCCATCAACATCAGTCTTTAAGCTCTTAGCATGACCACCACCATTGCTTTCTCGTTGGCTCCCAGTAACCTCTTTAAACGATTTTTTATTTTCTCCAGACACAACAGTATTGTCGTCAATTATTTCTTTAATTACCACACCTAATCACCAAACAACAAAAATTTCAGTTATTTTGCTACTCATGGATGTAGCAGATTCTTAATGCAGCTCGGTGACGTTTGGTCTGACAATATAAACTACTTTATTTTGAGATAAGGCATAGATATTATACCTCTTGATGCCTTACCAGGTCCCTCGACAGCTAATCTTTCCTTAGCCTCTCTGCATAGAAAAGTTAAATTTGGTTTTTAAAATCTTGATAACGTCTGAAATGAGCAGAACTGGTAACCTTTCAAAACATACCTTAGCACATCAGCAATTGTATCATCTTCAGGGGAAACTTCATGCGCCTTGATTAGATCGGAGATAGCATCCTAATGGTTTTGGGAAGTCAATGAGAAAACATATATTCACACCACACACTCTTATAAAGATGTAAATAAATATGCATATATATTGACGATGAATTTCAAGAAATATCCATAAGCAACAGAATAACTCACTTCAAAAAGGCCCAGTTCTCTGTAAGCTTGACCCCTTCTGTATAGGGCCTTTACATTCCTTGCATCATATGCCAAAACCTGATTAATGTATATTGTATATATATCAGAAGATCGTCGAGAACAGATTGAATAGATCTGAAAACAAAATCAGGTGCATAAAGCTACCTCAACAACAACAAAGGCAAAAGATTTCCATCTCTATTTTTCCAAAAAATGATTGTTACTATGATGATTTGAAAACCAAGAGCATACACATGGCATAGCCTACCTCAGAACCTTCCTTTACGCACTCTTCATGCTGTTTTGTCTTCAAATAACATGACATTAGATTGAGAGAACAGGCCAACAAAAGTGCTCCACTTTTAGAAGATGGAATGTCCTTCAGATTGTTCTTCGCCTGAGATATGGTCAAGTAGCATTGTGAGAGACGCAGAAAATAATCTCATATCCAGTTACGAATAAAAAAACTCTGGATAACCAAGAAACTAGAAAGTCAAGTAGCATGACAAAAAATATGTGTGCAGGCTTACACGCAAATATTTATCTGCTGCATCACTGAAATTTCCTCGGCTATGAAGCTCATTCCCCTGCAAAAGAGTGGCGGCAGATGAGTTTCATATCTATGCTTGGACAACGTACAATACCAACACTTTTTTGGATTAAGTTACAGACATACGTTCTTTGTAACTACAGACACAAATTCCAGGTGATGGCATTATTTTTTCTTTACACTATCATATAGAGATAACTTGAAGAGACTAATACAGGAAACCAAAAATTTAAGCCAATTTTACCTGTTTCTTCAGCATTTGAGCTGCGTTTAATTGATAAGTGAAGTGAGCATCCGCATGAGCACGCATAGCTGCTATCTCTTCAGGCGAAGCTTTTGCCATCTTCTCGCCTATCTCAGCCATATCCTCTGGCCGCGTGTGCTTGAGCTGTTCCGCAGCTTGTTTCAAATCTTCAGGCCTCATGTTCTTCATACTCTCAGTTGCCATATTCATCAGATCAGGATTTGACATCATCTGTAAAAACAATGGCATTAGTCTATCATACAAAACATAGTGAAAATCACCTGGAACTGCTATCAAAATCTAAAATATATCATAATAATCTTTTTCCTTTTTGACTTTTGTTAACTAACCCATACAAGAACTCTTAGCCTATCAATTCTAAGGAATTTGTCATTCTCTATTCCGATCAAATTAACTTTCATGAATTGCTTCTCAAATAAAATGCAGAAACATTGCACAGACAAAGAATTGGAATTGCAAGCAAAAGTAGCAACACGAGCTAAGTTAAATCCAATTACAAGGCACAATAGCTTAAATCAAATAATTACAATCACATCAATACGAAAGAAAAAGGACTTTAATGGAACGATCGAACAACTTGAATTAATCGTTTTCATAATCTAAGAAAATCGAATTGGAAATTTTAACAACCTGCTGTTGGATCCTGGCGAAATCAGCAGGAGTCATACGACTCATCTGCTCTTGAGCCAGCCGCATCATCTCAGGATCCATCATCCCGTTAAACATCGTTTTTCGAAGCTTCGACGACGCGGTTCTTCAGGAATTAGATCGAAACTCGCCGGAATCTGGATCGAGAATTTGGAAACCGGAGGATTGCTAATCGGAAAATCGAGTGAGGACCGTAAGTACTTTTTTCCCGATAAAGAAGAATCTCTCTTTCTTATCAAAATTGGAATTCCAATTCCAAATTCAATTGCTCAACCTCCTTAATTGACCGACCGGAATATGCCTTGAGGGTTAAATTACAATTTTACCCTCCCACACTAAAGAGACAATGACGTGCTAGGATAAATTAATTCATTCATTAATTATCTCTAATTAGCGGAACCATATTATAATTATGCACAACTGTGCATGTTGGAGATGAATGAGATCATGAGAAGAACCTAATCTCGTGGTTTTTTTCTTAAACTGAAGCTAATCCCTTCTTTTTATAGGAAAAATAGTTTCCCTTCACAAAACACACACGTGTCAAACTATTAAGGTTTTGTAAAAAAAAGTATTTGTCAATTTTTCTTTTTCTGCAAGTTCATTTTTCATCCCTAAAAATTACAAGTTAATCCAACCAAATTAAAATTAACAAGCAATCCAACTCTTCTTCACCATTATAATATTTTCAAATCATGATAAGCAATATATCAAATTAAAAAATTTGTAAAAATAATCTAAAACTATTAATGTATTTTATTGTAAAATTTTTTGATTTTTTTATACAAATTAATTATTTATTATATTTGATTACATAAAGTTTATGTAATACCAAAGTAGTAATAGGCCACCTCCTTTATGGCCTTGCGGTGGAATCAGCTTATGATTTGCAAAATTGAGGATTGTCATTTTAGCTAGAACAATTTCATCTGAATTTTTGTTCTCCATTACGAATATTATATCCGGATTGTGTTAAGATTTTAGTCCTTTTAGTCGACAAACTGTCAAGAGATCCCTAAAATCTTGGCAATTCCAACTCAGAGCATCCACATCAAAACCCTTTAGAAAATGGGGTTTTTAGGGGAAAAAAAAAAATAAAATTTTTTTGCAAGAGTCGGGTCCGCCACGTGGCGGACCTTGATTGGTACCGCGTTTTTTCAAAATAAAAAAAAATTTCTTCCTAAGAACCCCTAAAAGAGTTCACTAATACAGATGGTCTCGTTATGACTAAGGAAGAAGATTTTTTGGATTGTGAAAATCCAACTTTTTCCTTCTATGTTCCTTCTTATTGTTTACTTTTTTGTGCAATTTCTTACTTTTGGTCTTGCTTTTCGTCCAATTGGAAACTAAAATTTTGTGTAGATGGACCAACATTAGAAGAAATGCAGTCTTTTCTTAGCCTTTCTCCAGTGAAATTTCTCCTAGGAAATGGTTTTATTTGAAGTGTTTTCCTTTTTATTGAGTTTACACCCGGGAAGATCTCCGAACTGATAATAATGATCTTCTTTCTTTAGGTCTTCCCACCTTGTTTTTACTACAATATATCAGTGTCGGGCTTGGAGGGTTGCCTACATTTTGATTGCTATATCCGATTCTTTGTAAGGCATAAGCTATCAAAATTGTGATAGTTGATAGGAAAACCTATTGGGACTAATTTGTAAATAGTTCAACCTATGGATGAACAACACATTATAACATTCCTAAAGAATCTCATCTATTGTTTTTATATTGCATCTTTTCGAATTTACGGTTTGGGGTCATGTAGGAAACAATTTTACCAAGTGACCAATTGACAATTTTCATTGTTCTAAAAAAAACAAAAATCTTTCTAGAACACTGAAATTAAATAAATCGTTCTCCAAGTTTTTGTTTTGTTTTCATTGTTTTTTTTTTTGTCAACTAGTCTACTGAATTTTAAATCTCATTCATATTATTGCAGGTAGAGGGTTCGATTTCTAGTGGTTTGAAAATTTGTAAAGTGACTACAAATATCAATTTTTTTTAAAAAAATTTTGGCTGTATAAATTACTACAACAAAAAAATGTTCAACCAAAAAACCTACAAAAAAAAAATTTTTAAGCTAAAAACCTATAGTCTAAATCCTACAGCAAAAAACATAAAGTTATAGTCTTACCAATCGGCCCCCAAATCTTATTGCTTTATAGAAAAATATAATGAATGGAAAAAAAAACTCAAAAAAAATAGTTTTTAGTTTCTGACACTGAATTGACATTAAAGATTTAATTTCTCTCTACTTTATATAATAATAATAAATATGAGTAAATTTTATGTTATAAATTAGATTTTACTGATATATTTTTATCAGAAAAATGACTTACTGTTTTAAAAATATTTTATGTAATATTATTACTCTACTAAAGATTTTGATATTTGAATGTAGTTGGAAAAAAAGGAAGAGTAAATAAGGATGGTAGAAGGAAGGAAACACAGAGCAGAAGGTATGATAGTTGTCGGGACATGGATAGATCTCACGTGGCAGATTCACTCTGATTGGGTCCTAAACCATCGGCCCACGTGGCGTGCCACTTGTTTGTCACTGGGACCTCTTCCTCTCAGTCGCAACTTGTACTGTTGCCGTTCTCTGATTTGGACGTGTCACATCCTTTCTCAGCCCCTCACTCTCTTCATTATTAATCCTACCTCTCTTCTCTTTTTCTACTTACTTTTTTTGGTTTTGATTCATTATACCCAATAAGAGTAATTAGGCATGGCCATAAAAATCGATATTTGAAATTCGAATCAAAATCGACCCGAAAAAAGGAACCAAACATGAACCAAACTCGAAAAAACTAGTTTAATGGTTCATATATTTATATTCCTGAAAAACTAAACCGGAATCCGAACCGGAGCCGAATTAAAAACCGAACGGGTACCCGAAATTATTAAATTTAAGCCTTTATAGACTTATTTCTATTAAATATTTACTTATTTTAAGTTTTTATATAGATTTATATATAAATACCCGAACCCGAAGCCGATTTATACCCGGACTAAACCCAATCTGAAAAGTAAAAATATCCGAATGAATCCTAAATCTATAGAACCAAAAACTCGAAACACGAAAAGATCTAAACTCGAACAGATACCCGGACGTCCAAGCCTAAAAGTAACACATAAACTGTGTTAGTGATTACATCATTTACATTTTGATAAGCTTTGACGTCGTCATTATTGTATATATTTACTTCCTTTTTATGCAACTAACTACTACAAATGTTATATAGCTGATTCATGTTGATGAGTTTATCATATTTTCGTTTCTTGGTTACAGGTTTGTTAGAGATTTATATGTAATGATTAAGATTCAGATTTGTGACGACCAAGGGCTTGTTCTTTTATCCATTCAGATGATCCATATGGATGAAAATGAAAATTGTTGTTTTTTAAATACAATTATTTGATTCATCCAGATGCATTATCTGGATGATATTGACAAAATCATCCAAAATTTTAAAAAATTTTAGATGAGTTTAAATGATGCATTCGAAAGGTGATGAGTTTGTAAAAATAATTAAAAAACTAAAATACCCCTAAAATTTAAAAGCAAGATTGAAAAAATTAGGACTCTTTTCGGCTCTCGGCTCTCTACTCTTCTCCTCTCGGTTTTTCGGCCTTCTTTTCTCTTCTCTTCTCGGCTCTTCTCTTCTCTTCTCGTCGTCTCGACCATTGCCTTCGTTCGACCAATACAATTTTGTAACGATTTTGGTGTAAATATAAACTAGATCATAAAAAGACAATTTACTAAAATTATATCTTTTTTAATCATTTACTTACATATTACATCCAACTAATTTACACAAATGTACAAAGAAACATAAGTTCATCCAAACGGATCATCCTGATGTAGTTTTCGGATGAGAAAAAGAACATCATCCAAAAGTGTCATCCAGACGCACCATCCAAACTGATCATCCGGACATAGTATTTGGATAGAAAAAAAATAAGCCCAAATTAATAATAATAATAATAATAATAATAATATTCACTTGTAGATCGGTGTGAACGGAATCCAACAGCAAATAATCTGATTGGTGGAATTTGTGGTCTCATGAAAACTAAAACCAAAACCATTTGCATCTTTATCCACTTCTTCACACATCTCTCGCCTTTTTTTTTTTTTCATATTTTAAAGCAAATTTAACAGATATTATCCAATTCTTAGTTTTTGTTTTTCTCTATTTTAGTTATGATTTGCTTTTGTTGTCATGTACTCATGTGTATACTTTTCTTTTAGCGGTGACATAATTATTTTCTTTAAAACATAATTCGTTCATTGTAAGAAAAAACATAAATAAATCATCATGTACTTCAGAAATTGTGACTTTGTATCATAAGAACATCCTTATATATATCTTATCCAGACAGATGCTTGACTTGGAGTGAGTTATGGCATAAAAAAAATTTCGTCAATACACTGCATTATAATTGGCCAAATTGTTAGTTAAGTTCACTCGATTCCTATATATATATATATATACAAAATGTATTTATTTTTAATAAATTTATTATCTGTCATTAAACTAAAATATAGATTTTTCATTTGTTTATATATTTTATTATCAACAATTTTAAGTTGTGTTGACTCTTGGAAACGTCAAAACACATATCAAAATCTTTATAAAACCTGAAATTAATAATTACAGTTTGGTTATGAACTGATCTAACCTAATTAAGAGATAGCTCGTCAGGACCATTAACTGTAGAGTTTGGTTAAATCGGTTAACAAAAATCTTGAAATCCAATGATTAGGTGGAATTAGAAATACAACTTTCGATTTGTGGAAAAATAGGAAGAAGTCTAAACATTGGGTGGTTCTGGTGAATAACTTTAATCAATTGCATACTTTTTGATTTGATTTCATCATTATAAATAAATATACATTATTTTTAGAATATCGATCACACAAAATTTAGATTTTAGTTAGTTCATACACCATGACTTACACTTGGATTAATTTGATTGAATTTAGAAGTATC
>JAKUCM010006205.1:0-29111 GCA_023374145.1 Lepidium sativum
TTTTTGAATCATTAGAGAAACCATCTGGTTATTTCTTGGAGTATTATTTTAAATGACTTTGCTTATTATGTTATCATGTGTATTTCACGAGTTCTAAAAAGTTACCTCCATTAGCAGATTCCTCTGACACATAATGAACACGGAAAGATAATCTTTGGCTCAAACAATCGAGAGAGATCAACAAAAGCATTTAAGTGAACTTGATACTTATTTTTTACCATATTATCTTGTTTAGATAGAGCATGAACGATAGAGTTGACACTAATTCATCAAACTTTCATATTTTTCAGCTGCATTATTGTGAGAATTATTGGGTTTACCCACTTGAGTGTGGAGTCTCTCATATTTATTACAAATAGAGAAACTTTTTTTCACAAAAGCATCACTCCTACCTTGCTTTCTTACATTGTCTTTAAATAAAGGATAATATAAACAAAAGGTTTTTTCTTTTGATATGTTATACTCTAACCAAATACCATGCAACTTAAACCAAGCTGGATTAAATAATCTCACTATATTCTCTATTTGAATTTTCTTTAAAGTATGACCATATGGTTGACATTGATTATTATCTACATATTTGCGTCTTACCTAATTTCATTTATTTGATTTGAATGATAGTTTATTATATCATTCCTTTGAGCTGAATCCATGGAAAATCTTTATATTGGTATTAGATGTTGAAGTAAAATTTTTTTTTATAATA
Source organism: Lepidium sativum (assembly GCA_023374145.1). Classification (NCBI taxonomy): domain Eukaryota; kingdom Viridiplantae; phylum Streptophyta; class Magnoliopsida; order Brassicales; family Brassicaceae; genus Lepidium; species Lepidium sativum. The sequence continues at coordinate 707 of JAKUCM010006205.1, forward strand.
TCGTTGCACTAATTTATCTACAAAACAAACAAAAATTATGCTATTAATTAAATAATTAAACAACTAATAAAATTAAAAGAACTAAAACATGATTTAATTTTCACGCAACACAAGGATTTTAACTAAAATTTACACTAGTAATTAAATAATTTTGTATTATTAACAATTAAGAGATTTATTGAGACAAACAAATAGAATAAGTTTTCTATTGTTTTTGAGAAATAGAAATCGAAAAAAGTTGTCTCTTTATGAGCGTGTCTTGTCATCCGAGAAGAATCAAAGTTGTGACACTTTCAATCTATATCCCTAAAAGAAATAACAATTCCTTTGAAATGTAGAAACATAAACAACGTAGAAGAATATATTATTTATAGAAGATAAGAAATAATAACTTTGATGGTTATAACAAAATACTATGTATAAAAATTTACATGTTTTAAGGTTCTCTACAAAAATAACAGGTAAGAAAAGAAAGAGAGATAAACAAACTTTCGACAAAATTTGTAGAAATTTTTTAGTGTTATTATTTCAACAATTTTTGACCTATATAAATGGGTATATATATATATATATATATATATTTTTTTTTTTCAAATGTTAATAAAATCAATTTTGAGCTTAGAAATGGGGATAATTTTTTATATTATGGCATACTTTAGAGGGAGAATTGGTCAAATAACAAAAATTGAGTTAATAATCTAATAACTGCAAATGACATTTAGTCTAGTGGCATGTGATAAGTCCACAAGATGCATGCGCATTTGCACATCCAGGGATCGAGTCTCCCCGCTTGCATTTGCAAAAACTTGGCTAATAGACCGGCCATTTGTGGTCCAATATTGACAAAAAAAAAATCTAATAACTAACACATGTATTAATGAAATTAAGAAAATAACATAAAAACCTACTTTTTTAAACTAAATTAACGTTTATCTAATATTCATTTTAATCATTTAGCTATGTCAAAAAAGAAGAAGAGACTTGAGAAAGTCTATTTGCTATATGGTATTTATATGATACCAATTTGTTAATATATTTTTGTGTTTTATTTAACAGAATAAAATAAAATAAATTCATACTTAAATTTTAAAATAATAATAAATTAAATATTATTATTATCTTTATTAATTTAAATATATAAATTTTTTAAATTAAAATATTTTTATATATAATAAAATTATGTTGTTAACTTAAACACCGTGTTATATTGTTTCATTTGGGAATATGTGGTATTATTATTAGAAAAAATAGTCATATAATATTTGTATCTATTATTATATCTTATAATAATAACACAAACAATTATCTTCTAATAAGATTTTAAAATTTATTATTATTATTATGATATACATAATATTATATGTTTTTTAATATTAAATAAAATAAAAACAGAACGTTTAAATTACATAATTCACTATAACACAGATAAAAAAAATTGATTTCCAAATTTTTTAATTTTCTTGAGCAAGGAACTAACTAGATATTTACAATTTCAAATATAAACAGGTAAACATATTAAAAATATTCCGAATGAAATTAATACAATTACTAAAAATCATTTATTTCACGTGACTGAAACTTAGCATATAAAGTATAAAATTATAAGAAAATCAAAGTTTTAAATTTATTATTAAATACTAAGAATTATTATTTTTTATTTAAAATAGGAAAAAATAAATGATTTTTTTTAAATACTTTAATATATAATATATAAGTATGATCAAAATCTTTTGTTATAATAATACAATAGCAACGAGGCACAATACATTTCGTAGGTTTTACAGAAAAGAACACATTATAGATTTGTAGTAATTGAAAATCAAATGAATATAGTATATAGAATCAATTAATAATATATAGTAACGATAAAAACTATTTAACTTCATATTTAATACATAAAAATTATTAGTGAGATAAAATAAAAAAAGCCCAAAAATAAATTTTGTCAACATTAAATTTTAAATCTATAAATTAAAATATATTAATAGAGATATATTAAAGATCAATAAATTACAATAATTTGTAAATATAATTTTAGATGTCAAAATGAGCACATGACTCATGTTTGTCTAATAGACATATTTTTACAAATATAAATGAACATGAATCTAAGAATTTAAATGAATACATGTTTAAAAGCGCCACGCTGACCTAACTCATCCTCAAGAGCCCTAGGTGACTACTCAGAATTAATTAATTTAATAACAATCACGAAGTCAATATTCGATTGCATAAACGAAGAACTCGATTATGGTATGAAATCAATGCTAAACGTAAAACTAAATTGCATAAAAACTATAACTCGAAATCAAAAATTTTTGTTCGATTACAAAAACTCTAAGTCTGCCTTGCACGAAAAAGATTGTTAAAACTTTGAACTCTCAAAACTGGAAAATATATATTAAACTTGGTACAACCCTAGGTTGAATTTGACCCAGAAGGAAAAGCCCAATGCACAATGGATCTCGAAGTCGAACTCGATCCAAACACTAACGAGCTCATTAGAAGAAAGTTGGTGATCCAAGGTGTAAACCCACTCGATTTGTAGCAAGGCCTATATTTAATACTCCACGCCATGTTCAAGTGTATCTCGAGTCAAAATAGGCTCAAGCGCGCCCATGTTGTGTGTAGCATCGATCACGCCCAGGGTGTGTATAGACTCGATCACGTCCATGGTGTGTAGATTCGATCACGCCGAGGGTGTGTATTAGTGCTTCTAGTGTCTAATCACAACAAAATTCAGCAAAGTGATTAACTAAAGATTAAACTTTCCTACCATGGTGCAGTCTTACAATTCTGATTGGATAGCAAGCAGCAAACAACATTAGCTCAAGGTAATGAATTTAGCACAAAAGTCAGCAAGCTTGCAAGGTAAAATCATCATAGTCCCCAATGTATAACTAGACTCGAGCTTATATTAATGTAAACTACATGACACTTTGTTTTTGTATTTTTAAAAAGTTTTACGATTATATATATATATATATATATGCCATACGTGTAATGCAATAATCAATATGATATGGATGCATGAAAATCAAAAATAAGAACAAAGAGAACGTGATCAAATGATGTCCAGAATCCTCCCCAAGACCTAACACACACAGTCCCTTGTGTAGATACAAGAATAAAAAAAGATCCTAAACCAGGTAACATAATACAAACATGCAATGATATATACAAGAGGATTTAAACGGTCGTACCTTAGTGGCGAAAAAGATACCATCCAACAAGATCCATGTCCATGTTGTTGTCCATAAAGTTGTGCCCCTGGCAGCATCGGATGTGAACTCGGGCCATGATGATCAATGTGCTTATACTCAGGTTGTTGTGTGTATTGCTGAGAGATTGAACTAGATAAGTCATGGCTATTGAACCCTACCTGAGACGTAAAGTGTTGTGAATTCGAGCCTTGGTTGCCAAGCAAGGGAATTCATGTTTGTGGTGTAAGATATTGAGATAGCACATCAGGCTACAACTATGGCTCAAAACTCTGAGTGCGCTCTCTGCGGGCGCGACTAGTGAAGCGTCTACCTGTTGCTCTAGATTGTCTCGGCAGTTCATAACTTTACTCCAAATAAAGCTCTTTGGTACCCTCATCTTGATGTATAAGTCCCTATAAGTCCCTGGGTAGAATTGAGATCGAAGGCAAGAATTTCTAGTGTTGTGTCCCTTGGCTGAACTTGAGACTAGGTCATGTGCTCATACGAAGATGTCATGTGTGGCTGCATTGAGGGCCAGAGGTTGGTGGGTAATCTGGAGGCTGAAGTGGATCATCGCAAAGGTGGCAGTGTGGGTTCTCTGATGACTACACTAGGTGATGGTTCTTACCTTCTTCTCCAGCTCTTTCCAACCTTGAGACTACTGAGCTTGTCAACCACTGATTTCACTGAATTGATGTTCCATTTCCCGTTCTTTGAAAGGAGATTAATACGTTTATGCGTCTCGTGTAATCCTTTGGACATCACGTGGTCTACATATTCGCCAATATATGAGTTTCTTATATATATATATATATTCATGTTGCTTTGATATATTTTTCATTCTTATATTTTTTCTTAACGCACATCATAGCAATGACTTCTCATTTTAAAAGTGTTACGAAATCAACCATGAAAGATCAAATATGAAAAGAGTTATGTGAGTACAGAAGAGACCATATCACAAGCACTCAAAAAGATTTGAAATTATGGCTTGAAGACAATTTCCATTTAAAAGTTTGTCAATGTACAATCTCAAACACACTCAAACGATCAACTGAATATATTTCTACAATTCTCGAAACCAGAAATAATATCAAGCGGCATAAACCACCAAAATATCCAAAAATAGAAAAAGTTTTTTTTGACTGGTTTCTCCAATACCAAGACCGAGTGAATATGACAGAAGAACAAATTTTAGAGAAGGCAAAAGAGAAATGGAACTTATCTACCCTCAAGATGATGTGGAACACCAATTTTCTCAAGGTTGGTTTGAAAAATTCCAGTTACGACATGGTATCAAATCATTCCGTCGTTTTGGAGAAAGCAGTTTAGTCGATGTGCAAGACATGGAGAAGAAACTAGAAGCTATAAAGGAACAAATAGATAAGTTCTCTATGAATGATGTTTTAATATGGATGAAACTGGTTTGTTTTCCAGATTACAAATTGGTTTGTGATGTTGGAATAATAAAAGCTTTTAATATGCATTACCGATGAAGATTTTACTGTGAGATTTTAGAAGGCTATGAGTTGGGACAACCAAATCCAATTAAGATCAATTTTTTGAATGCTATCAATTTTGCGGTATTGTCTTGGACAATTAATGTTCATCATGAAACAGTAGCAAATTGTTTTCGACATTGCTAAATTTGTCCAAAGGAAGTTTTATCACGAATTTCAAAAGAAGGATTAGCTTATGATAATGTTATTGATGAACTGGAAGGTTTGATTAATAATCTTGGTTATCGAAATAAAATGAAATCTCAATAGTCTACTTGAATATCTGAATGAAAATGATACATGTTCTTAAATTCAGACTTTAGAAGAAATTTTGGCTTCTGTAATTAATGATGATGAAGATGTCAAAATGATGATGTTTTGGAACCAGTTACACGTCATGAAGCAATCATCGCGTCTCGAACTCTTCAAAATTTTTGGTTACATATCAAAAAGACAAAATCATAAGTTTTAAAAGTAATAAGAAAAATTAGAGATGAGCTCCAACGAGATTCCAACTTCAAAAAAAAAGACAAATAACACTAGAATCATATTTTACTAAATTATCTTAAGAATAATTATGTATGCATAATATTTACAATTATTAATTAATGATATTGTTGAGACTATAAGACCAATAAGACGTGTTCGACCAAGAAGAAGACCACCTGATATCGTCGATAATCGTGAAGATTACCAAACTACACCCAAACCGATGTTAGATATAATTTATCCCCAAAAAATAAAGTAAAATATCGTTGACATTATTTATTTATTTCAAAAAAATAATGTAAAATATGACATACTATACATGACGTTGTTGAAACATAATTCACCAAATCATAATCACCGAGCCTAGTCTTATAAAAAATATAGAGAATCCAGTCTCGATAAAACTTGTTGAAACATAAATCACAAGATCATAATCACCAAGAGCAATCTCATTTAAAAAAATTATCGAGGCATGTCTTGATAAAACTTGTTAAAACATACACTAGTAGAAATTTTCTGTATAGTCATGAAAAAGCCACGATAATTTTGTGATTGTCAAATCAAATAATCAAACCGCACTACCACTCCACAAATCAAATTGTGTCTATATGTTATTAACTTTGCGCGAAAAGATCTCTTTGGCAACCCACATATCTTATTTTTCTTTCACTTCCTCCTCTCTTTCTCTTCCATTCCATATCCGTTTTTATGCATCTTATTCTCCATAATGTCTCACTATTTTCAGTCAAGAGAGTGGATGGATCGACATATTAATCCGGTAAGAAATTGTGTATCTGAAGAGTTTATAGAGGGAATTAATGTTTTTCTTACATTTGCTTGTAATCAAACTTCTTACCAAGAGCTAAACATTTTAATGTGTCTTTGTGCACGATGTAAGAATCGAAAGCAACGTGATGCAAGAACTGTATTCAAACATCTTTTTCGTGTGGGATTCAAGGGAAATTATTATGTTTGCTCTAGTCATGGAGAAGATTGTTTTGATGTTGGTGAATCATCAACAGCAAACCAGTTTACCGGTGAAGAAGCACTGGGATATAAGCAACCTGTAAAGTTTTAAGTTCCGGTTAGGACCTATGAAAAATTTTCATACGTGAATGTTAACATGGGAGAAAATGTTGCAGATACTCATATTTTGGAGAATACGGCAGAAGCAACCAACGAAGGGTTGTATAATGACACTGTTTTTCAAGCTTTTGAAAATGTTAATCAACCCCTATATGATGGATGCAATGAAGGAATTACTCAATTGTGGTTGGCTTCTAATATTCTTAAAGCAAAATCAATTACAATTTGCCTGAAGCATATGTTGATGATTTATAACAGACATTTAGAAAAGTTCTTCTGAAGCCAAATAAAGCTCCAACAACATACTACGAGATAAAAAAGTTGACACGAGCACTAGGACTTCCCGTACATAAGATTGATGTCTGTGAGGATAATTGTATGCTCTTCTGGAAGGGGTAAGATAAAGAGTTATTGAAATGTCAATTCTCTAAAAAAAGATAGATATCACCCAAACAACAGAACTGGTAAAAAGAGAGCAAAGCAAAGAATGTTTTACATGCCAATTATAGAGCGGTTGAAGAGATTATACCAATTAGAGATGACTGCATCTAATATGTGGTGGCACGCTGAACATATATCTCCTGAAGGATAAATGCATCACCCGTCAAATGGATGACAAAAAACAATGACTATTTCGTGACTAATATTTTGCCACATGAAATTTTATATATTGATATTTCATGTCTAAGTCTTGCCACGCAGCAAAATATATGGCTATTTCATGGCAATATTAGTCACAAAATATTTTCGTGGCAAAATTGTGTATATGTGTTACTAACTTTGTGCGAAAAGATCTCTTTGGCAACCCACATATTTTATTTTTCTTTCACTTCCTCCTCTCTTTCTCTTCCATTCCATATCCGTTTTTATGCATTTTATTCTCCAAAATATGTAACTATTTTCAGTCAAGAGAGTGGATGGATCGACATATTGATCCGGTAAGAAATTGTGTATCTGAAGAGGTTATAAAGGGGATTAACGTTTTTCTTACATTTGCTTGTAATAAAACTTCATACCAAGAGCTAAACACTTTATTGTGTCTTTGTGCACGGTGTAAGAATCGAAAGCAACGTGACGTAAGAATTGTATTCAAACATCTTTTTCATGTGGGATTCAAGAAAAATTATTATGTTTGGTCTAGTCATGGAGAAGATTGTTATGATGTTGGTGAATCATCAACACCAAACCCGTTTACTGGTGAAGAAGCACTGGGATATGAGCAACCTGTAAAGTTTTGAGTTCCGGTTAGGACCTACAAAAAATTTTCATACGTGAATGTTAACATGGGAGAAAATGTTGCAGATACTCATATTTTGGAGAATACGGCGGAAGCAACCAATGAAGGGTTGTATAATGACACTGTTTTTCAAGCTTTTGAAAATGCTAATCAACCCCTATATGATGGATGCAATGAAGGAATTTCTCAATTGTGGTTGGCTTCTTATATTCTTACAGCAAAACCGATTACAATTTGCTTGAAGCATATGCTGATGAGTTATAACAGACATTAAGAAAAGTTCTTCTGAAGTCAAATAAAGCTCCAACAGAATACTACGAGACAAAGAAGTTGACACGAGCACTAGGACTTCCCGTACATAAGATTGATGTCTGTGAGGATAATTGTATGCTCTTTTGGAAGGGGGAAGATAAAGAGTTATTGAAATGTCTCTATAAAAAAGATAGATATCACCCAAACAACAGAACCGGTAAAAAGAGATCAAAGCAAAGAATGTTTTACATGCCAATTACGGAGCAGTTGAAGAGACTGTGCTAATTAGAGATGACTGCATCTAATATGCGGTGGCACGCTGAACATATATCTCCTGAAGGAGAAATGCATAACCCGTCAAATGGAGCAGCTTGGAAGCATTTTAATGAGGTACATTCTAGTTTTGCAGCTGAAAACCGTAATGTTTATCTAGCCTTATTAACATATAGATTCAATCATGTTGGTATGAGTGGTGAGGTACACTCGGTTTGGCATGTGATTGTAACTCCTTATAACTTACATTTTGGCATGTGCATAAAGAGGGAATATTTTTTTCTATTAGTAATAGTTCTAGTGCCAAAACATCCAAAAAAGAGTCTTGATATTTATCTTCAACTGTCGATTGAAGAATTGAAAAACTTATAGGATAATGGTGTGGAAGCGTACGATATATCAAAGAAACAAAATTTCACGATGAAAGTTGCATTGATGTGGACAATCAGCGATTTTCCAGCGTATGGCATGTTATCTGGTTGGATGACACATGGTCGTTTTGCATGTCCATATTGTCTTGATCAAACAAAATTGTTTTAGCTACAGAATGAAAGGAAACATAGTTGGTTTGATTGCCATAGAATGTTTCTGCATAAAGATCATCCTTACAAAAGAATTTTTCGAGCATATAACGGGGAAAGATTCTCCAGCATGGCTGAATGGAGAAGATATTCTTTACGAAAGAATAAATAATATTGAGGGATTATCAAGAACAGTCGATTGTGGAGGAAACAAACACGAGAAGTCTGCTCAACTATAGATGGCTATGGTGATTACCATAATTGGGTAAAGAAGAGTATCTTTTGGGATTTTCCATATTGGGAAGACCTTCTTCTTCGACATAACCTTGACTTCATGCACATAGAGAAATTTTTTTTTGACAACTTAATCAACACATTGTTGAATATTTTGGGGAAGACGAAAGACAACATTAAATCAAGGATAGATCTCATTACTATGTGTATAAGAGAAGAGTTGCATATTAAGCAAGATGGAAGATGTGAGTACCAATCTATAGGTTGTCAAACAAAGACAAAAAAAAATTTCTCAATTGGTTGAAAAATAATATAAAATTTTCAAACGGATATTCGTCAAAGTTTAGTCGGTGTATTGATGAAAACAATTTGAAGTTATTCGGGCTGAAAAGTCATTGTTGTCATGTTATCATGCAACGACTCCTCCCATTTGCCTTTTCAGAACTTCTTCCAAGAAATGTTCATACAGAAATGTTCAAACAGCAAGAAATGTCCATGTGTGTACAAATTACACTTTTTTCGGGACAGTTTCGCGAAGATGTTGCTATTTTGAAAGAAAATATCGCGGTGAAGATCTGTAATTTGGAAAAGATATTTCCTCCATCATTCTTAGATGTTATGGAACATATGCCAGTGCACCTGGCAAATGAAGCTGCTTTAGGTGGTCCAGTCCAATATAGGTGGATGTATCCGTTTGAGAGATACATGTATCATTTGAAGAAAAAGTTAAAAATAAGGTAAACATTGAAGGGTCGATTGTTGCAAAATCTTTGAATGAGGAAATTTCAAATTCATCTGCAAATGTGTTTAGAAATCCAGAAGTTATAATTGGCGATGTGGATGGAAATATTCGATTTATATATAATTCTTCAGATGTTTCGAACTTGTTTTACCATGAAGATCGAGTTAGTTGGAAAAGCACAACAACATGGTTGACAGATGTGGACTACACTATACTCCAAATGTTTTTGTTGCTTAATTGTGACGAATTTGAGCCATATAAAAGGTATGAAATTTGATATATATATATATATATATTTAATTTCATAATTTAAATTACTTTATTTTACGAACCATTTACAGGATGTTTAAAGAGTATATAACACATCTAAACCCAAAGATCATTAGTAACGAACTACAAATAACGAAAGATCAACAATTTGCGGACTGGTGCAATAAATTTGTGATTTTTAATGTGTGATAATTTTTTCAATCCAAATTGTAGTAGCTGATTCTAAAACTGTATCTATGATAATTAATTTGCAGATTAATGATGCATGCAAATCATATGAATTTCCCTTATGGATGTTGGATTTTGTACAAGGTATGAAACTTAGTTATACATTGTGGCCTATATATTTCTCATGAGGATACTACTTCCATACTCACAACCATGGTTAGAATAAAAAACCCAACACTACGGTGTATATGTTCGTGGAACCACTGAGACATATTATTATGGGTTAATTGATATTATTATGATGATTGAATACCATGGATCGGTAGGTTTGAAGGCCATGATATTTAAATGTAGGTGGTTTGACACAACAGATGGTTGTGGAGTACGTAAACACCCTTTAGGTCTCGTTGATGTGGCACCATTGAGGCAATACGGAAAATACGATTCTTTTATATTATTTGGTAATTGTGATCAGGTATATTTTATTCCTTATCCGCGCGTGCATCGTAACTCAGCAATTGAATGGTGGGCTTGTACAAAAGTTATGCCATGCGGGATTCATGAAACCTCAGAAGTTACTCTAACTGCATCACAAGATAATATACACAACCAGATTGTAGCACCAAGTCCAATGTTGCGAGTTGAATCACATTTCGTGGAAGATGTATCGGATTATGATACAATCATTGGAGATCCTCCAAATGACGAATATGTATCAGAAGAAAAATTAGAAGACGCGAGTGATGATTCTGATTCAGACTCTCATTATGATTATGATGATTGTTAATTTTATTTGTAATTATAAATGTATGAATAATTCCATAAAGAATGTCTTTTATAACCATCATCTTGAATTTATACCTACCAGCTTCTCATAATTCATATACATAATGAATTAAGTTATAATCTATTATGCATTTTGTTACCTTATAACTATATGATTAATTAATAATAATAATATACGTTTGTGTATACTATGAATTTATCTAGTTTTGACCAAAAAATACTTTATATATGTTACAATACTTTATATATAGATTATTTGATAAGCATATATGTAAAGACTAATTCAAATTCTAATTTTGGTTTTGGTTCCAAATTATTTGGGTTTTGGCTCCAAAATGTAATTTGGGTTTGGCTTTGCCTCCAACAAAAATAATTGGGCTTTAGAAAGACAAAATATCTATCTCTACACTTAGCCAAAATCTTCGACCTTCTATCTTCTCTCATTATCAAAACCTACCCCTTCGATCTTCGATTTACTGTAATTTTTTTGGCGACAATGGCTCATCCAAACAGAACCATAACCCTTACCCCTTCAGGTTTTTTCATTCTTTCTCATTCTTCTTATACTTATCTTCTCTTTCGCATTAAATTAAAAAAATCTTCTAGGATTTCAATTTCGTGAGTGATTGGTTATTTGATTTGATGAGTTCAAACTGATTTTGAGTGAGAATCTGTGTTTTGCTTTGTTTATGCTTTGAGTGAGAATCTCTCTGTTCTGGATTTGCTATGCTTATTTCATGTTTCTTTTGCTTTGTTTATCTTTTCTCTGTTAGTGTTTCATTGCAGAAAAGTTTCGTCAATGATACAATAAGTTTCGTCAATCACATGTCTGTTAGAGAATTGTGACTCTCTCTATCTGGATTTGCTGTACCGATTTGTGACTCTCTTTGTATGTATCTTACTTTAAGTTTCTACGATTGTTTAAGTTTCTATGATTGCTCTGTCTAGATTTGCTATACCGATTTGTGACTCTCTCTGTTTGTATCTTGCTTTAAGTTTCTACAATTGTTTAAGTTTCTACGATTCTTTCTAAAATTGCTCTGTCTGGATTTGTGTAACTGTTTCTGTCTCCAATATCAACTGAAATTCCTTATTGAGATTGAGATTCCTGATTTTTCATTCTCGTTTTTCGTATCAAAAGTCTTATTACCTCTATGTAATTTAGTGTTTTTAGGTTTTTGCCTATGATACTTTTATTAGAATATGCTAGTGTTTTCTTCTAGTTTCAATCCTCTATCGTTTTTAACAATTTTAGTACATTTTGTATTGAATTGTTTTTGTTTCTTCTCTCTACGATAATGATCTGATTGTTTATATTAAGATGTTGTTCCTACTTGTAAACAGAAAACTGAAACTTGTTGATGTTCACTAGTGGTGCTAATATCTCTGTTTCCTTACAAAATCTTCATCAGATGCAATCTCATTATGATTTTAACTCTTTTGATTTGTTGTGAAGCAACATAATTAATGTGTATAGTCGTGGCCTATTTTCAAGTTCAACTTCAAGAACTAATATGCCTCTGGGAGCTGTTAGATGTATAAGCAATGCCTCTTCAGTTGTAAACAATTACAATCGTATTACACTAGAGGCATTAATGAATGCTCCCTCCCAAAAAAAGTCAGCCACACCTCCATCCAAATAAACTCAATGGTGCTTTATGGTAAGTACATATCTATCCCAATAAGTTTACTATAAGTTTACTATGGTAAGTACACCAGAGAAGTTTACTATATTTCTCTGTATTTTTTTTTCTTTCAGGTTTGGTATTGATGATTGTGTGAAAAAAAATTTTCGCACAACTTGGCAAGGTTACTACAATGGATCTTGGAGTAGTTGAAAATTTGTTCCTCAAGAGAGGAAAGATAAATGGTGGCAAACTTTTGTGGTAAGTGTTTGTATTGTATAAACTAACTACTTTCAGCCTCCATTGTTTAATAATTCACAGCTAGTAAGGTCTTAACTACTAATGGGAAGATAAGTTTGATGATGTGGTCTACCAGCAATGGAAGAAACATATGCAAGAGACAATCTATCAAAAAATCGGCAAGAAGAAGAGAGAAAATAAGAAACCATCTTACATAAATGACGATGATTGGACTCAGCTATTGGAGAATTGGGCAACAGAACCAGCAATAAAGAGGAGCAAGGCAGCTGATGAAAGTCGTATGTCTGACCCTGATGGAAAAGGGATGCACAAACATTGTGCACGTCCTCAAAATTTTCTGAAAATTAAATATGATGTGGTAAAGCTTCTTTTTCTTTTCTTTTATATCATATTATACAATTTGTCATGTCATATTTTATTCTCTTTTGTTTTGACAGATGGTTAAGGCTGGTTCTAACGAACCACCACCTTACACAGATCTGGTACGAGAAACACATACACGCAAAGATGGAACGTTCATTGATGCTAGAGCTGAAACCATTTTACTTGAAGTAGAGGAAGTTGTTATAAAATTGACAGCTGAAGATGGATCTCCAAACGGTACCAGTCATACAGCATCAACTGATGCTACTCATAATTTGCTAAACACAGAATATATTAAGGTACTCTTCTAGTTCTTTTGGAGCATTTGAAAGTTTTTGGGTTTAAGTATGTTGACGTGTTTAGTGGATGTGTTAGATTAGTATTATACCTGAAAACTATTTGATCTCCATTTGTCAAGCGAAAAAATCATCATTTATGTTAGATTAGAAATAGACAATTTGCAGTCAAAATATGTGTGCGGAAATAAGATAGTATTTTACCTAAAATGTGTTTGCTTTCCAATTTCCAAGCAAGAAATTTTTCATATGTGCTAGATTAGCAAAAGTCAATTTGTAGTAAAATATATGTGCTGAAATGTGTTTGTTTTCCATGGTCATTCTCCAATCTCCTTTCTATCTGTGGACATTCGGATGTGTGTAATTTTGCATAATTGTTGCTTGCTTTGATCTTAGCTTACTCCTTTTTTCTAAGATTGTTTTGTTGGTTTACATTAGATTTTAGATTCTGCTTTAACGCAGCAGATTAGATATATAATCAAATTAGATGTTGTTAAGTGTTGATTCAATGTCAAACGAGAGGTGATTTCTATGTTAGGTGATCCAGAAGCTTTAACCTTTTTACACTTATTAGCTATAGTTTTTTAAGTACAGTTCCAATTATTATTGTTCTTCTTGTTTGTTGATATGCACTCATAATATATGTGCTGAAATGTGTTTGCTATCCACCTTCCATGCAAGAAAGTCATTGTATTTTAGGCTTTACGTTGATTGAACATATACCTTTGGTTTTGAGAATCAGATAAGTTTAATTGAACTTAGTACTCTACTCATATGTTATACTTTTTGGACAGTGTGGTCAGTCTTCTAGAGGGCGCATATATGGGATATGCAGTGTTCAATTCCGAGATTTATAGCCAGAGGAGTCAGTTCCTGCTTCTCTTAAACGTAACCTTGACATGGACATGCATTTATCTAATTTGGAGGCTCACGCTGAATCTGTCAATAACAATGTAGAAACTCTCAAGACTGACATGATAACACTCAAAGATGAAATGGGGAGCATTGAATAGTGAATTTAAGACTGACATGTCTATAATCAAAGAGGAGATGTTAGCAACAAGATTTGCATTAAATATGATCCTCCAAACACTCCAACAAACTTCTCATTTTGTTGCAGCTACAAACCCAACTGTTTCGACGAATGTTACTCCTCCTATTCATGATGCAGCCATAAACCCAACTTCGAGAGGGCCATATACTACCTCTGTTGTACCTATGACTCAAGAACACCAATCCAGTCTAGATAGGTGGTGTGCTTTTCTTTTATGAGTTCAATTACCAATTGGTAATCTATTATAAACATAGTTTTTTTGAATGTGTGTAATTGATGTGTCTGCATTTTAGCATGTTTTATAGGGCATTATTTAGCATGTTTTGCATTCATACTTGCAATATTATCATTGTTTTAGGTCCTTTTAGGCTTAATTTGCATATCTAGTATTGGGCATTGCATACATTGCATAAAAGGCGGATTTCACACATTTTGGAGCTTATTATGGAGTATTTTGTACTACAAGAAGACCTAAGGGTGAATCGATTGGCCTAAAGTTGAAGTTCAGGATGTGATCTAGAAGATTTGGCATATCTCCATGAAACTCGAGCATGACACTCGACCATCACTTGGTCGAGTGGTTTTTTGCTCCAGAACGTTGACTTTTTTGTCAGAGTTGACTTTTTTAGGGCTTTTTGTAAAAAAGCCTATAAATACCCCCTTAATGTAATTAAGCAAACCCTATAACGTTTTAGCCTCTTTTCTTTAATCAAAAAAGATTTTTCTCCTTTTTCCTTTGTAATTTCATTTTCTTTGAATCTTTGATCCTTGTTGATATTTTGAGAATTCGATTTTCTGCTTTCAATCATTGTTGTTCATCTCTGTTTGATCTTTCTGATGATGTTAATGGTTTACAATTCTGGGTTTATGTTCTTCATCATGAATATTGAGTAGATCAATGCGTGTTTTTGAGGAGATGGTGAGATTAGGGTAGATTTAGGGAATTCCAGACTTGTTTAGGGTTGATTAAGCTTAGATCTCTTCAGTCTAAGTGTCCTTAATGCTTATTTCTTTCTGATCAATTGAAATCTGATGGTTTGGTGTTTCCTACCCAAAAGGTGTTTGTGATAATGCTTGAATGAACTTAGGTTGAGATAGCTTCTCCTACCTCAAGAGATTGACTGTCTAGAGTGTTATTAGGCTTTGTTGGGTCTGTGTTTAGTGCTTCTTGAGCACTTTAATCGCTGGTGAGAATCAAGTCTGGTTAGGGTTTGAGAGAGGTCCCATTACATGAGAATGAATGTGATTGATGTGATTCCTTGCCTAGAGGTCATCTAAATAGGTTGATAAACAAGTCTGGAACCCTTAGAACCCACTTTCCTTAATTGAATTTTCGACTTTTCTAGCACTTTGTTTTTCTGCGAAAACTTTGTTTCTTCATTGCTCTGTTTTCTTCGTCATTGCTCTGCTTGTAGTTGCTCTATTTTTGTTCTATTTTAACGTTATTTTTTACTCTGTTTTGCGTTCTGTTTTTATTCTGTTTTTTATTATGTTTTCATTTAGCTTGATTAGCATAATATCATTCACCATAATCATTCTAGCTTAGATTAGTTTGAGTAGATTGCATCCAAATTGAATAGTTGCTAGCCCAGATGGATTGACACCTTACTGTATTGCAATTGATTACATAACCGTAGGTTTATTTGATACCGTATAACCCCTGTTATCAAATTGGCGTCGTTGCCAAATGGATTCTAGTTAGCTACAATTAGGATTATCACTTTCTTGAGACTAAGTTCTACGTGTGTTTCCTTTTTCTTCTTTTCTTTATAGTTTGTTTCTAGGTTTTGTCTGTTTTGCAGGAACACTCGATCAAGACACTCGACCTACACAACTCGAGTGCCGTGATTTTTGAACTTCCCATAACACTCAATCAAACCTTGGTCGAGTGTCCGTTTTCTGAGCCAAAATCCACATGCATGTATACTAGATCAAAGGGTAGTGAACATCTCATCTTTTACTCGGACAACATAGACATATTCCCTCGTGAACAGTTGCGGACTCAGCAAAACAGTTTGAACGAGGAGCTTCAGGATCAAGTTGAGATGGAAGAACAGTCACATGCTACTGAGCCAGGACATCGTCCTAGGTGCATAAGACACATTGGAGCTGGTGATGCTCCCAATATCCACACTACGCGCCATGGAATTTTTCCACCTGCCATTGCTAATAACAACTTTGAGATTAAGAGTGGTATGCTCTCCATGGTGCAGAACAGCAAGTTTCATGGTTTACATCTGACGATCCGCTGGATCACCTTGATGAGTTTGAGAGACTAACCAGTTTGACCAAGATTAATGGGGTCAGTGAGGATGCTCTGAAATTGAGGTTGTTTTCATTATCTCTTGGAGATAAAGCTCATATGTGGGAAAAACACTTGCCTCAAGGGTCTATTACATCTTGGGATGCCTGTAAACAAGGCCTTCTGGGTAAATTCTTCTCCAACTCCAGAACTGCGAAGCTTCGCAACTCTATCTCTGGTTTCAAGCAAAACCATTCAGAGACATTCTCTGAGGCATGGGAACGATTCAAAATATACCAATCTCAATGCCCCATCATGGATTCATTGCCGAATCTCTCCTAAGTACTCTCTACAGAGGCGTTCTTCCCAAAATTCGAATGATGTTGGACACAGCCAGCAATTGGAACTTTCTGAACAAGGATGTCGATGATGGTTGGGAACTAGTTGAGAACTTAACCAAAGCAGATGGGCAGTACAGTGAAGACTATGATCGGACTCCCAGGGGTACAGCAGATCCAGACATGATCAGTAGGAAGGAGCTCAAAGCAATACAAGATAAGGTAGATAAGTTGCTCTCCGCGCAGCAGAAACAAGTGCATCATGTGAGTGAGGCAAAACAGGTTGAAGAGGATGAAGATCAAGTAGAGGAGGTCATTTTTATGCAGAGTCAGGGAAACAGCTATCGCCCCTACAACAGTTACAAACCTAACTCAAACCTCTCCTACAAGAACACCAATGTGGTTAATCTCCAAGATCAGGTGTATCCCCCAAAACAGCACAACCAGCCTCCATCCAAACCCTTTATCCCCCAACCACAGTACAAGCAAATGCATCACCAACCCCCTACTGTACCACCTGGATATGAGAACCACAACCCACCCCAACCCCAACAAACACCTGAAGTTATGGACATTTTGCAGCAAATCCTCAAAGGCCACACAACTACAGCATCAGAATTGACTAGGAAGTTTGCTGAGATGCACACAAAGATATATGCTTCTCACAGTGATATCCACTGCAAGTTTGAGACTCTGAATGCCCGCCTCAAGTATGTCGAGAATCAGCAAGGCTCCTCATCTACTGTGAAACCGGCTGGACAGCTACCAGGAAAAGTTGTTCAGAACCCTAAGGAGTACCACGCCAATGCCATTACACTCCGTAATGGCCGTGAGTTGCTGAGGATGCAGACGCCACTGAGGACAGTGTCATTCAGGAGGGGGAGGATGATTTGGTCGAAGAACAGCTAGAAATCAGCACAAAACCGTCAAAATCTAGAACACTCGAACCTGACACTCGACCACCACCTGGTCGAGTGTCACCTCCCGAACCCCCAAAGCCTAGTAACTTGCAGAAAGACTCAAAGCCGTTTGCTCACCGCCTTTCAAACCCCAACTTGCTTTCCCACAGAGATTCAAGAAAGATGTTGCAGACAAATACAATGCTCTCTTTGAAAAACAGATGAGGGATGTTGAGGTGAAGATACCATTTTTGGATGCCTTCATGCTAATGCCCCCTTACCAGAAGTTTTTGAAGGATGCAATCAAAGACAGAACACAAGAAGTTGAAGGGATGGTTGTGCTAACACATGTGGTCAGTGTTGTTATACAGAGGAAAGTCATACCTACGAAGCTAGATGATCCAGAGACATTCACAATCCCATGCTCCCTAGGTCCTCTCACGTTCAGGAGTTGCTTATGTGATCTAGGAGCATCGATCAGCTTAATGCCACTGTCAGTTGCCAAGCGCTTAGGGTTTGACAAGTACAAGACCTGCAAGATATCTTTGGACTTAGCTTATAGATCGGTTAGGATTGCACATGGCATTTTGGAATATCTACCGGTTCAGGTTGGAGGAGTGGAAATCTCGATAGATTTCGTTCTTCTCGATATGGAAGAAGAGCCCAAAGACCCCTTGTTGTTTGGTAGACCTTTCTTGGCCACTGCAGGAGCTGTGATTAATGTACCAAAAGGAGAAATTGAACTGAATTTGGGTAAGGATTTCAAAATGACCTTTAACATCAGCGATGTGATGAGGAAACCGACTATTGAGGGTCAGCTGTTTGTAGTTCAGGAGGTAGATGATCATTCAGAGGATTTGTTTGAGGAATTAGTGGAAGAAGATCACATTGGTACGCAATGACAAAAGATGGTTGTGATGGGTAAGAGTCGGTAGGGAAACAGAGGTTTACGAGAAACAGTTGGACTCTTACAAGCCTCTAAAAGGGTAAAATCGATTTGAGACTGTGCAATCGACCTTGACACTCGACCACCATAAGGTCGAGTGTCACGATTCAGCTCCAGATTGCTTACACTCGACCGACATACTCGACCACACCAAGATCGAGTGTCAACCTTCAGCAGACACAGACGATTGGTCATAGCTCAAATCACCAAAAATGGATCTCAAACCACTCCCCTCGGGACTCAGGTACGCATTTCTTGGAACCAACTCAACCTATCCTATGATTGTGAACGATGCATTAACTGAGGATGAGTTAGATATGTTGCTTGCTGAGTTGAAACGGTCTAGGAAAGCTCTAGGATACTCATTGACATATATAAGAGGAATTTCTCCTGACTTGTGCGCTTATAGTTACACCTTGAAAATGAATCCTACTCTAACAGGGAACCTCAAAGGAGATTAAATCCAAATCTGAAAGAGGTTGTTAAGAATGAAATTTTGAAATTGCTAGATGCTGGCATTATTTACCCTATTTCGGATAGCAAATGGGTATCTCATGTGCATTGTGTGCCCAAGAAGAGGGGGAATAACTGTTATTAGGAATGAGAATGATAATTTGATTCCCACTAGGACTGTTATAGGGCCTAGGATGTGCATCAATTTTAGGAAATTGAATTCTGCATCTAGGAAAGATCATTACCCCTTACCCTTCATTGATCAAATGTTATAGAGGTTGGTTAATCATTCATATTATTGTTTCCTTGATGGATATAGTGGATTTTTCTAGATCCCTATACATCCAAATAATCACGAAAAGACAACCTTTACATGCTCTTATGGCACATTTGCATATAGGAAAATGCCATTTGGTCTCTGTAATGCACCTGCTACATTTCAACGTTGCATGACTTCGATATTTTCATATCTGATTGAGGAGATGGTTAAGGTGTTCATGGACAATTTATCTGTCTATGGCACTTCTTTCTCCTCTTGTTTGTCGAATTTGTGCAGGTTTCTATCTAGGTGCGTCGAAACAGACCTTGTGCTCAATTGGGAAAAGTGTCACTTCATGGTGAAAGAAGCCATCGTTCTGGGTCATAAGATATCAGAGAAGGGTATTGAGGTCGACAAAGCCAAGATAGAAGTGATGGTTCAGCTGCAGCCTCCCAAAACAGTGAAGGACATTAGGGGTTTCTTGGGTCATGTAGGGTTTTATAGGCGTTTCATTAAGGACTTTTCTAAGACTGCTAGGCCTCTAACTCGTCTCCTCTGTAAGGAAACAGAGTTCATCTTTGATGAAGAGTGTCTCAACGCCTTTCTGAAACTCAAAGAGGCCTTAGTGACAGCACCTATTGTTCAAGCACCAGATTGGACTCTTCCTTTTGAAATAATGTGTGATGCTAACGATTACGCTGTTCGAGCAGTAATGGGACAAAAGAAGGATAAGAAGCTCAATGTGATTTACTATGCTAGTAGAACACTGGATGAAGCTCAGGTGAAGTACACCATGACAGAGAAGGAATTACTTGCAGTGGTGTTTGCCTTTGAGAAGTTCAGGTCCTATCTGGTTGGATCGAAGGTTGTTGTGCACACAAATCATGCAGCTCTAAGGTACTTGATGGAAAAGAAGGATGTTAAGCCTAGACTACTTAGGTGGATTTTGCTGCTGCAGGAATTTGACATGGAAATAGTGGACAAGCCTCGGATAGAAAACGGTGTCGCAGATCACCTCTCTAGGATACAGGTGAAGGGACCCTTTCCGATGAATGACGATATGCCAGAAGAACATCTGTTGAGTTTCTCCATCAGACACTCGACCATGACACTCGATCAAGCCTTGGTCGATTTTCCACTTTCTGGTCAGAGGAGTTGCTTTAGGATCGAATTGCAACTTGCTGGAACTAGTTTGCCGTGGTATGCTGATCTGGTGAACTTTTTGGTAGGAGGAGAACTACCTAAGGCTATGAACTCTCATCAAAGGAAGAAATTTTTTAGGGACGTGAAGCAGTACTTCTGGGATGAGCCATATCTCTACAAGAAAGTGTTTGATGGGCTATTCAGAAGGTGTGTGTCAGAGGTAGAAGTTAAGGGAATATTAGAGCACTGCCATGGATCTGCATATGGTGGACACTTTGCAGCATTCAAGACTGCACAAAAGATTCTTCAAGTTGGGTTATGGTGGCCATCCATCTTCAGGGACTGCCGGGAGTTTATATCCAAATGTGATTGCTGTCAGAGGATGAGCAGTATAAGTAAGAGGAACGAGATGCCTCAGAATCCCATCTTGGAAATAGAGGTGTTTGACTGCTGGCGAATTGATTTCATGGACCTTTTAGCCCCCCATCTTTGAGAAACAGCTACATTTTGGTTGTTGTGGATTATGTTTCCAAATGGGTGGAAGCCATTGCATCTCCCACAATCGATGCAAAGGTAGTACTGAAACTGTTCAAACACATCATATTTCCCAGGTTTGGAGTGCCAAGGGTCGTGATCAGCGATGGAGGATCTCATTTCGTCAAAGTCTTCGAGAGCTTGCTCAAGAAACATGGGGTTAAACACAAGGTGACAACTCCTTATCATCCCCTAATTAGTGGGCAGGTTGAGGTATCCAATAGGCAGATCAAGTATATTCTGATGAAAGTAGTCGAGCTATCGAAACGTGATTGGGCCGCCAGATTGGATGATACTCTTTGGGCCTATAGGACTTCTTTTAAGACACCAATTGAGAGAATGCCTTTTCACCTACTATATGGGAAGTCATACCATTTGCGAGTAGAACTCGAATATAAGTCGATTTGGGCAACCAAGCTTCTGAATTTCTATTTCAAGACAGCCCAAGAAAAAGACAAATGGAATTGCATGAACTAGAGGAGATCAGACTTAAGGCATATGATAGCTCTAAGGCATGCATGGGGTTTATAGTGAATGGTCATAGGGTTAAGCCATACTTGGCTAACTACATGATTCCCGAGGGAACTTCGGTTCTTCTCGATGAGCCACCTCATCTCCAATGAATATGAGGGAGTCAAGCTTGAGACAATAAACAAGTGCAGTTGGGAGGCAGTCCCAAAAGAATCCTCTATATATACATTCCATTTTGCATCCACATTCAGCACATTTAATTTCTTTCGATACTCTTATAGTTTTTGCCTTTAATTGCATTTATTTCATCTTACATGCACTTGGAAGGGTTTTTGTACGTTTTGCAAGGAAGTGGGGCCCAAGATAGGACAAGTGGGGCCAGAACCGACATGATGGGACAACACTCGACCACGTCTGGTCGAGTGTCCCACTCAAGTGTCACTTGCCATGTGACAGACTGACACTCGACCAAGCCTGCTCGAATGTCATACTCGAGTGTCTCACCACCTTTCCTATTCTGAGGCCTGCACACTTATAACTGCCAAAAGCTGAAAAATGGGAGACATTTACTGCGAAAAACGGGTCAAATCTATCTTTAATACCTTATCTTTTATATTTAATTTAAAAGACTTGATTTGATCCACATTTAAATTTGAAATTTGAAAAAGATTCCCTCTTATCTCTCCTCCCATATATAAAGAGAAGGACTTTCTCTAGCTTTTCTCTCTTTTGCAGAAGCTTTTGCAGATTCCCTCTACCGTTTTACTTTCAGAGCACTCCGGGATTTTTCCCGGTTCCTAAGAGTCGAGTCTGAGAGTTAAGGGCCAGATTTTGACAGAGCCGATCTAAATGATCTATGGTGCTCTATAGCCTCAACAAGGAGCAGGTTTTCGTCAGCACGATCGAAAGCATCACTGATTCGGAATCCAGCTTTGAGGTATTTTCGCATGATCCTTGCAAATACTTTCTTCTCACGCTTTACTACAGGTACTATCAATCTTGGGGAGATGGAAATGCGGGTGACTGCACTCAAAGACATTGTTGGAATGAGGAGTGATGGTTCCCCGATAATTGGAGACAGAAATGAAGCAGGTCTTACAATCCAGTTCGCTAACCAGCTTGTCACATACCGCGATTGGGCGAGAGATAATAGAACTGGTGGACGTGATGGCAAAATCACCATCGGAGGACTCGTTACTTGTATTCTGGAGAGGTGTGGAGTGCCCATCAATGAAGAAGAATGGGGGGATCCTCGATTCATGAACATCAACCATCTGAGGAGATGTCAGTTCTTATCCACCGCCGAGGTGCAAGGTAAGCACGTCTACCTTGGAAAGAGATAGTCAAAAATAGTCAAAAAGCTGACTGATAGTGATGAGACTAGAAGACGGGAGAATGAGGAGCTGAGTATAAGGGTAGCTGGTTTGGAAAGAGATAGAGGGCAGTCACCAAGGACAGTTCATCCAAGGCGCTCTTCGGTGTTGATGAATCGTGAGAGACAACAACAACCAACACCAGCTAGGCACTCCTTCGCAAACACCACATCATTCTCATATAGGTGGCCACTCGATCCCAGAAGCAGCAAGCTCGAGTCGAACACTCGAGCAGCACCAGATCAAGCATCTCCGGGACACTCGACCACGGTGAGCTCGAGCATCGACAGGATGATGATGGTTACATGGTGGCAATGCGGGACAAGGTTGCCGACTACTGGAACCTCAGAGAGGTACAAATTCCTTCCCTTCATTGTATATACCATTGCATATTTTCTCTTGACTTGCTGGTCTAGGATCCTCTTTCGGGCTTTTATACACACAAGAGACTGTGTGATTTAAGTTTGGGGGAGGGTTCTAGAGGATATTTGACTTTGTTTTCTGTGTGATTCTTAGTTTTGATTTTCCTCATTTCATCATCTGCATTTCATTTAAGGCATAGAAAAACCAAAAATATATTTTTTTAGCATATTTGTTCATTTAAGGCATAGAAAACCCATAAAAATTTGAAAAACCACGAAAAAGCATTAGTCAAAAACAGAGTGTTCATGTTGCAGCATTGCATTCATATAGGATTGAGTCTAGAGTTTTGAGAATTATCTGGCTAATGATAGACAGTCTTGCTAGGTTGATTGGCTAGTAACCATAGTGAACTCTTGGACTTGCGTTCTTCCCTCTTGAACACTGATTGGTAGATCGTTGACCTTAGAAACTGGTGCTTATGTTGTGTCTCAAAAAGGACCAGATTTGTTGCCTCATAATCGGATTTAATTTTTGCCAAATTAGGGGCTTGAGATACATTGCATAAGATCCTTCCTTAGGTTCAGCTAGCTAAGTAGAAAGAAAAACATAAGAAAAATATAGAATCATCCTTCTTACAACTCAGCTCGAATAATATGGTCTAAGAAGAACGGGGACTGTGTGTAGACCTGTATCTTCTTGTGTTCATTGATGAAACCATTCTGATGTTGCCTAAGGTGAACCGGGACTGTGCGTAAACCCGTACTTTTTCGTGCCTCATTGATAAAGCTAACTCATTGATGCCTAAAGTGAACCAGGACTGTGCGTAAACCCGTACTTTTTCGTGTCGCATTGATAAGACTGGAGCAAATAAGTATGAGTTTGAGCAAATGTAGGAGTTGAAAATAAGAAGTGATTTAAATGCTGAATTAATGGTGTCTAGCTCAATTTGAGGAAGTTGAATCCCAAGGTCTTTGATTGATAACCCTTCTTTCGGTTTGCACTTATAGAAATAGGTTTTAAATCTGAGTTTCTTAGAGACCTGCTAAGTATTAGGGAGTATTCGGTTGTTATGCTAAGCCTTGATGTAAGTAGATTGTGGTTTTTACAATGGAATGAGGGTTCACATGTGGATTACGGTTTTCAGCTTTATGAGTTGTTTGTTTGAGGTAAGATGTTCCCATAGTCAGCAACCTCTCTTCCTTCTTAGCTCTCTGCATTTGCTTGAGGGCAAGCATAAACTAAGTTTGGGGAAGTTGATGTGTCTACATTTTAGCAAGTTTTAGAGGCATTATTTAGCATGTTTTGCATTCATACTTTCAGTATTATCATTGTTTTAGGTCCTTTTAAGCTTAATTTGCATATCTAGTATTGGGCATTGCATACATTGCATAAAAGGCGGATTTCAGACACTTTTGGAGCTTATTATGGCATATTTTGGACTACAAGAAGACCTATGGGTGAATCGATTGGACTAAAGTTGAAGTTCAAGATGTGATCTAGAAGATTTGGCATATCTCCATGACACTCGAGCATGACACTCGACCATTTCTTGGTCGAGTGCTTTTTCGCACCAGAACGTTGACTTTTTCGTCAGAGTTGACTTTTTTAGGGCTTTTTGTAAAAAGGCCTATAAATACCCCCTTAATGTAATTAAGCAAACCCTAGAACGTTTTAGCCTCTTTTCTTTAAGCAAAAAAACTTTTCTCTTTTTTCCTTTGTAATTTCCTTTTCTTTGAATCTTAGATCCTTGTTAATCTTTTGAGAATTCGATTATCTGCTTTCAACCATTGTTTGTTCATCTCTGTTTGATCTTTCTGATGATGTTAATGGTTTATAAGTCTGGGTTTATGTTCTTCATCATGAGTATTGAGTAAATCAATGCGGGTTCTTGAGGAGATGGTGAGATTAGGGTAGATTTAGGGAATATTGAGTAAATCAATGCAGGTTCTTCATCATGAATATTGTTTAGGGTTGATTAGGCTTAGATTTCTTCTGTCTAAGTGTCCTTAATGCTTATTTCTTTCTTATCAATTGAAATCTGATGGTTTGGTGTTTCCCACCCAAAAGGTGTTTGTAATAATGCTTGAATGAACTTAGGTGGAGATAGCTTCTCCTACCTCAAGAGATTGACTGTCTAGAGTGTTATTAGGCTCTGTTGGGTCTGTGTTTAGTGCTTCTTGAGCCCTCTAATCATTGGTGAGAATCAAGTCTGGTTAGGGTTTGAGAGAGGTCTTATTGCATGAGAATGAATGTGATTGATGTGATTCCTTGCCTAGAGGTCATCTAAATAAGTTGATAAACAAGTCTGGAACCCCTAGGAATGCCTTGATTGATCCTTAACCTCAAAAACCCACTTTCCTTAATTGAATTTTCAACTTTTTTAGCCCTCTCTTTTTCTGTGAAAACTCTGTTTCTTCATTGCTCTGTTTTTGTTCTGTTTTGGCGTTATGTTTTTACTCTGTTTTGCGTTCTGTTATTATTCTGTTTTCATTAAGTTTGATTAGCATAATATCATTCACCATAATCATTGTGGCTTAGATTAGGTTGAGTAGATTGCATCCAAATTGAATAGTTGCTACCCCAGATAGATTGACACCTTACTGTATTGCAATTGATTACATAACAGTAGGTTATTTGATACCGTATAACCCCTGTTATCAAAAATAGGATCTTTTGGAATGCTTGATTAGTCTTTTGGCAGTGTGTAAATATAATTTTTTGATAATATATGATATTGGATTCGTCTGTAGGTTTTTTGGAACTAATTTTTATTATTTTATTTTTTGAGAGATGCTACAAGAAGATAAGTGACATTCCTTGACAAAATTTAGTCATGATATTTTTATTGTTTTATCGTGACACATAATCACGAAAAAGCACGAGAAAAGTCGCGACTATAATGGCTATGTTACAGTCACGCGAACTTCGTGACTACTTTAGCCACAAAATTATCATGACATATCCGTCACTCAAATAGCCATTGTGTTTTTATGTTACTATTTCGATGCTACATAAGTTACAACTTTCTAGTGGATAAACCGTGACTATGTTATCACAAAAAGCCACAGTAAAATTTAGTCGCGATCCTATACACACTATATTTTCGTGTAACCGTGTGCATTTGATCATTTAGCCACAAAATTTTATTCTTAGTCATGAATTATACTGTATCTATAGTCTATTTTTGTACTAGTGATATTTCACCAAATCATAATCATCGAGACCAATTTCGTTACAAATTTCACCGAGACTAGTCTGGTCAAAACTTATAGAGACCTATTATGCAAGATCTTAATTATCGAGGCGAGGCCAGTCTCGTTAAGAATTCACCAATTCTAATCTTGTTAAAATTTACTGACACATTTCACAAGATTTTAGTTACCGAGGTCAGCCTCACTAAAATATGCTAAGCCGAGGTTTGCTTAAAGTTGTCAAAATATATTTCAGAAATTGTATCGCCCCCCAATCTCGTTAAGTCATCGCGATGGTGTCACTCCTAAGAAAACTCATTAAATCATCAATCTCACAGTCGTCGTTTCCAAAAAGACTTCACCAAATTTCCAACTTCGTTGCTTCCAAGAAGATTCATCAAGGCGCCAATCTTACAATCTTCATTGTTTAGAACAATTCGCCTTTCACAAACCTTGAGCTCATCAATTTCAACTGCTTGAAAAGAGCTCCCCATATCATAAAATCAAAACCAACATCCAACGTGGCACACCTCAAATCTTATTCCATATTGTACCGTTCGTCGAATTCTGGTTCTTCAAACCTTATTCGACTAACAGGAAGACTCATTGTAAGAGATAGATTCAGATTAACTACTTTATGACTCATTAACAAATAAGCCCCATATTTAATAGGCCTAATATTGGGATAAAGTTTATGGACTTCTATAATGGAAATGTTAAACATAAATGCAGAATAACAACCTTCCAAAGAGATGATTGCTCCAAGACAGATGTCAACCCTATCTTAACCTGTCGACCATAAAACCAAACAAACAACACATGGCAGCTTAAGTTACATGATACAAGACACATGTCTTTAGAAGCTACAATTTGTAATCTACCACCTAAGGAATATGAAGTACCAAGTGCCTATAAAAAGCAAGAGAATGAATTAGAGAAAGGCCCAAAACGATGTGTCTTCTCGAAATTTTTATCCGACAGTTATTTTTATCATATTCGTCGAAGATGAAAAACAATGTGTCTTCTCGACATATTCATCTTCGTCGTCTGTCTCTGGGTATGAATTATGATAGATACGTGGTTCATCAACAAACAGCTCTACGATGTGATCCAATTCCAATTGATTTCTATTTTGCACCTCTTCTTCATTCTTTGAGCATCGAACAAAATAGAAAACAAGATTTACAAAGATTTGGCTTTCGGGATTTTAGGGTTTCAATGAAAGGATATGAGTTTATTTTTTTCATTTTTGATTTGCTAAATTAAATTGAAAGTAAGTATCAATTATTTAAGTAGATCAAATGTTTTGATTTGCTAGTTGGACTCGTCTCCGTGAGGTATGATGTACCCTTTCACGTGTGAATGTTTGTAAATTACTACAATAGTTTTTTTTATTTTATATATTTTTCCTTTTTCTAATGAGTAAAAAAAGTATTTATAAAAATGTCATTAATGAAATCTACCACGTAACCGATCAACTCTACCACACTAACGGTATGCAATATAGTAGAGTTAGAATTTTATCCTAATAGAGTTAAAGTGTAATTAGTAAAGTTGACATGAATGAAAAATCGTATATAGTAGAGTTAGAATTTCAGTGTAGTAGAGTTAAAGTGTGTTTATAAGAGTTTGAATTCTAGCGCAGTAGAGTTGATGTTTGCGCTTTAATCAACTCTACCACACTATCAGAGTGCAACATAGTAGAGTTAGAATTCCAGCGTAGTAGAGTTAAAATATGTTTAGTAGAGTTGACATGAATGAAAAATCGTGTATAATAGAGTTAGAATTCCAGCGTAGTAGAGTTAAAGTGTGTTTAGTAGATTTAAAATTCCAG
>JAKUCM010006206.1:0-32049 GCA_023374145.1 Lepidium sativum
GAGAGAGAGAACATATAACAAATGTATTAAATATCATTCTCTTTTTCTTTCATTACTTTCATAAAGTATGTAGCTTTTTTACCATATCTTTCATTTTTAAAAACGAGAGAAACGAAGGTGCTTACTATTTAAAAAGACAAAAGATATGTATACTATTCAAGCATATAAAAAAACTAACTAGATAATCCATTACATACACTTAGAAGCAATATAGTGAACAGATCTCAAATTTGACAAAGCAAACAAAACCCATTTGCTATACAGTGAATGTTGAGTAGAATCCAAGATGGATTGCTGATATCCAAGATGGATCATGAGATCATTTTTCAGTTAATACTATGAGGAGCCAATCCTATTACACTTCTACTTAGATGAATAGATCTATCTGTCTCATGAAGCATGCCACTGCATAGAAAGAAGGGAAAAGAGAGCACCACCATTTACCTTCCCTAGGAACATCCAATAAGATTTTTACACTTTGATAAGAAAATCATGAGCATATATAAATATATATAGATAAGTCCTAAAAGCTTAATGAAATAGTAATTGTATTTCTGATGAATTAACATGAGAAGTATACTAGAGGGATTCCTCACATTACCAAATCATAATTTCAGGCTTTCAGCTTTCGCTCGTTGGTTTTGTAAGCCTTATCCAAAGGACACTCATCAATCAACAAAAGTTCTTACACTCACAGACTCACTGCCTCTGGCTCTTATAACCAAACTAAAGCATCATTACTCAAATTTTAGAGAATAAGAAGAAAAATAAATGGTGTATCATAAAGTAAAGATGAGAGAAATGATCCAAAAGTTATTATTTACTATTTGGGAATAGAAAATGAAGTGAAATCTATCCAAGCTATCCCCAAAAACAGAAAGAAAACTATCATTTCCAATTTTCACAAAGTTACTCCACCCTTGAGGAAATAATATTCAGTCTTGTTATATGAGGAAAGTGCACAAATTCATGCTTAGTTATGGAGGACATGTAGGACCAAAGAGGACATTTTGGAGAATAAAGAGTAAATAACCAATTTGTTTATGAGCTCAGATCCAAAAGATATACAAAAAGAGAGACAAACAAATATTGAATACAAAAGTGTTTTGAACAAAAAAAACGAAAGGAATAGAGATGGTTGCTTCAGGCACATCCAATCGCAAACCCTTTTCTTCTTTCCGCTAAACCGATCAACTCTGTTTCCCAATGAAAAGGATTCAGCTACCAACAAAAAGAAAAGCCACTTGCATCTATCGATCCTTTAAAATAAAGTCTGTGAGCACGACAGTCTAATACATATGCTTTCATCAGGACCAAAAATCATTAAATTCACTGTTCTCTCCAACCAACTTGATCAAGTTTTTGTTTTTGTAGATATCAAATTTTAAAAACAGAGTGTTATGCATCAAAACTGACACAATAACATGTCAAAACTTATAAAGTTCTTGCTTGTCACAAACTAAGCTGAAACTGGTTCCAAATCTTAAATGAGTTTTTAACTTTTAAGTTAAGTTAGTGTGTTTTTGTGCATGCTTTTCTCAGTAGTTTCTTTCAAAGAAAACCTTATCCTAGGCATTTCATGGGAACAGAAAAAAGTTGTAGTTAACAAAAGATTCAAGATATTATCTTCTTTTTTCCAAAGTAAAGCATATATAACCTAAAGATATAACCACAAAGAGAATAAATAGAACAATTTACCACTTCTCCATCGGACAGCTTAACTTTAAGAATTAAAGATATGAAAGAATAAAGGAGGAACAGAGAAAAGTTGTCCTAATTTTGACATGACATCCTTCTTAATCTAAAAGAAAAGTTGTAGCAAGATGCTTCCTTTCTTCAGAGAAGAAGATTTGTGTGCCCCAGGTTCACATAACACAATACTCAACTAATTCCACACAACCTAAATGTTGAAGTTTACAACTTCCCATAGATATAAAAGAAAATAGAATCTAAAACAATGGCCTCTCATCACTTGTTATATTTGAGCTCCAAGAATATTGTACTAGTTACCAAGTACTATCATAATTTTATCAAAGCTAGTATTTTTTTGTTGAACACTCACTTAAATTTGAATATAAAGTAAATCAATTTCTTCACACTAGAGAATTGTGAGAATGATTAGCTACTTTGAGCTGTGTATATTTAACCAAGATAACTCATCTTCACCCTTGCAAAATTGAATTAAGCACAGGAAGAGAAAAAAAGGAAGAAGTTGATAGTGTTCTTAAATCTTAGAATCAAACACAAAACTTTTAGGTATCCCAAAATATCCAACAAAATAATGTAAAATTGGAAACTCACTTGGAGAAGAAAGGTAATATGCAATTCAAAAGGAATTACGGAGAAAATGGCGAAGTGATCGACGACCGTTTCTCCTACGGCTCACCTCCGTGATGGGTGTCCAATTAATCGTTTCTGGGCCGGGCCGGGCCGGATTGGATTCATATCTGCACAATGCTTTAATCTTAAATGGCCCATTATCTTACATCGCATAAAAATAGTTTCTTTTCCCCGGCAAATATCATTGTGTTAAGCACTAGGGGCGGATTTGATATTACATCAAATAAATAAATAGAATTTAATATTCTTTTAAATGTTATAGATTTCTATATCTTAATAACTAATTTAAATTTCTTCAAATCTTTAAACCAACATGTTTAATCTCGAAACCTTAATAAAATATTAAGTTTATAATATCAAATATTTAATTAACTATGTTCAAAAATGAGAAGTTTTATACTTTATTTAAGAATATCAAGTAAAATGTCGAGGTTATTACACTTTTTCATCAAAAAACAACATGTCTGTCCTATAAGTTCTCTGCATGTCTTAATATTACAGGCTTTTTAAAAATACAAAAGTTTTACAATAACATGTTGAGAGCTCCACTTATATTTATTTATTCACAATTTATATTTTCCGACAAGAATTTAATTCTAAAAATAAGGATGGGAAGTTTTTATCTTGTTCAATTTGGTAGGAATTTGAAAGAATTAATTTATATTGAGTGACGATGATCCAAATGATATATTTATAAGAGAAGATGAAGAAAAATTTATATTTGTGGAAAGTTAAGACAATATAGTAAAAAAATAAAACACTGTTAGTGAATCAAAGTTGTGGTTATTCTTGATAACATAATTGTGCTTTCAATAAGTATAAACTTCATTTTTTCTTTTGATATATGAGAATACAAAAGTGTATATTAAATAAATTAGTAAGAGTAATTTGGTTATAGTTCATTTTATGATATTTATTTTTAGTGTATTGTATGCAATATGAGTTTTGTCTTCTTACGTGGAATACTTTTTAATTTTTAACATATAATTTTTGGTAGGATTTTTGTATCTATGAAGTGAATTAATAATATGTGTTTTAATTAAGATGTAGATTTATTTTATATTTGTTGTTTTAATTAAGATGTAGATTTATTTTATATTTGTTGTTTTGAATTTAAGATGGTAATTTAAATGAGTTGATGAGGAGAAGACACTTTAAAAATAACAATATTTTATAGATTGTGAATATTGTTAGACATTACAGTTGATTTTAAGAACAGAGGACATGAATCGAAAATAGACAAAGAACTAGCTGAAGGTATAATAGTTTTTGCTAACTATTGGTTATGAAATTAATTTAATTTCGGTTCATGTACATAATCATAACCGGTTAAATGTATATATATGTGCTGTAAACCACAATTCTGTTATAATCAATCTTTATTTGACAAATATAAATTCTTCTTTTTCATCCTCTCTTCTTCCACTAGTGCAGCGTCACATCAAGCTCACCTTCTTAATTCTTTTCTTATCGTTAACTAATATGGTATCAGAGCGCTATATCTGCTCATTCACTCTATAATTTCATTTCGATTGAGCTTAATTTCAGCAACAATCGAAGATCGTGATAGCTAATGTTTGTCGCAGTATTCGTCAATCGGTGAGATCTACATGTGTTGGAAGTTTGAGCTTACTTTCTGAACCTCAGATTCTCTCCCTTGTGTTAATGAATCCCGATAGTATGCACTCACCGTTGTTCCTATAGTGCCGATCATCCAGGGATGTTAATCGTCTCCGTGGAGTTGGATGAATCAAAATGCAGTGGAGTTCTGCGATGAAGATAACTCTTGATGTGAACAACAAAATCGCATTCATCGATGGGTCTTTACCTCGTCCTGAAGAAGGTAACAATCTCTCACGAATATCGATGCAACAATATAGTCGAATCCAGGTTGCTGAACTCAGTTTCTACGCAAATATATGGTAGTATACTGTCTTTTGATGATGCTACTGAGATTTGGAATGATATGCACAATCGATTTCACATGAAAAACTTACCACGAACATTTCAGCTCATTCAACAGATACATGATCTGCGTCAGGGATCCATGGATCTTTCTGGTTATTATACACATTTGAAGACTCTATGGAACAATCTCGATGGTGCTGAAGTAAGTGAACCATGTGTCTGCTATGGTGTGTTTAACTGTGCAGGACAAGCAGTTGCAAAACTTAAGGTTGAAAGAGGTAAAATCATAAAAAATTTGGCTGAATTGAATGAGAAGTATTCCATCACTCGAGGTCAAATAATTATGAGGAAACCATTGCCTAGTCTAGCAGAGATCTACAATATGTTAGATCAGGATGATAGTTAAAGGCAATTTAGCATATTTACAGCTTTTGTCTTCCATGTTAGTGATTCTAATGAACACTCAGTGTAAATACGGTTCAATATGGACATCAGAAGAAGAAACCAATTTGTTATCATTGTGGATACTCAGGACATGTTGTTGATATATGCTATAAACTACATGGTTATCCTATCGGCTACAAGAAAGGAAAATGATCAAATTCTCAATCTGAAAACTCATATGTTGCTGCACAAGTGTCTACTACTACAAGAAAATCTTCGGCAGGTTTTGATAGCCTTGTTGGAAATCTGAACAAGGATCAGATACAAAGCTTCATTGTCTATTTCAGCTCTCAACTTCAGAATCACTCCGCTGGAACAACCTCCTCAGACACAAACCAATCCCGTATATCTTTCTCTAAAACCACATACAGTTTCATTGGCATTTTGGTTGTTACTAAATGTGTTACTAAAGTGAAAACTTGGATTATTGATTCTGGTGCAACACACCATGTATCTTATACAAAGGATTCTTTTGTAGATCTTGATATATTCGTGAGACACTATGTCAACTTACATGATGGAACAACCATCCGGGTAAGTGGAGTTGGAAAGGTTGCTCTTACCTACACGATTTTGTTGGAGAATGTTTTCTACATTTCAAAATTTTGTTTGAACCTCATTAGTGTGAGTTGTCTGACAGAGGATTTGAGGTCTAAAGTCATGTTTGATTCCGATTGTTGTGTGATACAGAACATTAAGGGGTTGGTGATTGGAAGAGGTAATAAGCTACGAAAGCTATATATCTTGGATGCTGCAGAGGATAATAGTTTTATTGTCTTCTTCTATAGTTGTTAATTCTGTAATTGATGCAGGTGTTTAGCATCACAGAATTGGTCATGCTTCTTTTACAAGATTAGACACACTTACTAATGTACTTGGTTTCTCAAAACTCAAGAATAAGGAATTAATACATTGTGAAATTTTTCAGAAAGCATAGCAAAAGAAACTTTCATTATCCAATCCGTCAAAACAAATGTTCACAACCATTTGATTTACTCCATATTGATGTTTGGAGACCCTTTTCAGAATGCACACATGAAGGTTATAAATACTTCCTAACCATAATTGATGATTACACGCGTGTCACTTGGGTGTATCTTCTTCGATTAAAAAGTGATGTTCTCACCATTATCCCTGACTTCCTTAAAATGGTTACAACACAGTTTGATGGCACAGTTAAAGTAGTAAGATCAGACAATGCACCCGGATTAAAATTTGAGGTATTGTACAAAGATAAAGGTATTGTTGCCTATCATTCATGCCCTGAGACTCCTGAGCAGAACTTCGTTGTAGAAAGGAAACACCAACATATTCTCAACGTTGCCAGATCTCTTTTCTTTTAATCTCAAGTGCCTTTGTCC
Organism: Lepidium sativum; assembly: GCA_023374145.1. Lineage (NCBI taxonomy): Eukaryota > Viridiplantae > Streptophyta > Magnoliopsida > Brassicales > Brassicaceae > Lepidium > Lepidium sativum. The sequence continues at coordinate 6,054 of JAKUCM010006206.1, forward strand.
TTCTGGGGAGATTGTAGTTGAAAACCTTACCTGCTTATGGTGATTTAAGAACTTTTGGCTGCTTATGCTATGCATCAACATCTCCAAAGAGACATCATAAGTTTCAAGAACGATCTCGAGCATGTGTTTTACTTGGATCTTGAAAATAATGTCATTTTTATCTCTAGGAATGTGATATTCTATGAAGACTTGTTTCTATTTCGTCAAAATGAGTCACGATCTGTTTCAAGATCAGAGTTCTTCCCTTAGATACATTCTCAACATTCTGCTAATTTATCTCAATCTCCTCCAGTCAACATGTCTTCTTCTAAGAGGGTCTCGAAGTCTCCTGGATATCTTCAAGATTATGACTGTAACACTGTCAGTGTTTCTTCTACACATCCTTTGTGTGATGTTTTATGTTATGTAGCTTTATCTGATCCTTATAGGATCTTCATCAATACAGTGAATACAGTTTCATAACCACATACATATGCGACTGCTAAAACAATAAAGGAATGGTGCACTGCTATGGATGCTGAATTACACGCTCTTGAAGATAATTGTACTTGGGAGATATGTTCTTTACCATCATGAAACATCCAGTTGGCTGTAAATGGGTATATAAGGTAAAAATGAATGTAGATGGTAGTTTAGAGAGGTACAAAGCTCGTCTCGTGGCTAAGGGTTATATACAGAAGAAGGGACTTGATTTTTTAGATACATTTTCCTGAGTCGCCAAACTTGCCACAGTGAAACTTTTAATTACGGTGGATGTTGCTAAGGTTGGTATCTCACACAACTTGATATCTCAAATGCTTTCCTTAATGGGGACTTGAGGGAGGAGATTTACATGCGTTTACATCCTGGTTATTCACCAAAATGGGGGGAATCATTTCCTCCTAATGTGGTATGTAGATTAAACAAATCACTTTATGGTCTCAAGCAAGCGTCACGCCAATTGTTTCCGAAATTTTCAGCTTCGTTAACATAGTTGGGATTTTGAAAATTATCAGGTGATCATACATTGTTTATTAAACATGTCGGTGATGTTTATATGGTTGTGTTGGTATATATCAATGACATAATCATAGCTAGTAGATGCGATCACGCCATAACCTTGTTGTAGGCTGCGTTGCATTGTACTTTCAAATTACGTGATTTAGGTCCTCTTAAATATTTTCTTGGACTTGAGGTGGCACGCAACTCTACTAGGATTGCTCTTTGTCAACAAAAATATGTTCTTGAGCTCCTAACCAAGACTGGTTTACTCGGATGCAAAGCATCCTCTATTCCTATGGAACCAAATTTGAAACTCTCTAAGGATGATGGAGTTCTGCTTACGGATGTCGAACAATATAGAAGATTGGTTGGTAAATTGTTGTATCTCACTTTTACCAGGTCTGATATCACCTATGCTGTTCACAAGCTATGTCAGTTTACATCTTCTCCTCGTCTGCCTCATTTACATGTTGTTCATCGAATCATCCAATATTTGAAAGACACAATTGGACAAGGTATTTTCTACTCTGCTACTACAGACTTAAAGCTCTCCAGTTTTGCAGACTCAGACTGGGCTTCTTGTCCTGACACTCGACGCTCTACTTTTGGATATTGCATGTTTGTTGGCACTTCCTTGGTTTCTTGGAAATCGAAGAAACAAAGCGTTGTTTCCCTATCTTCTGCAAAGGCGGAGTATCGCTCCATGTCACTTGTTGTTCATGAGATGTTATGGCTGAGACGCCTTTTGGTTGATCTTTGGGTACCTATCTCTCAGGCTTCAGTGTTGTATTGTGATAATACTGTTGCGATTTACATCGCTAACAATCCGGTTTTTCATGAGCGGACGAAACACATCGAGCTTGACTGTCATCACATTCGTGAGCATATCGAATAAGTCTTGTTCGGATACTTTATGTGAAAAAAGAGCATCAACTGGTTGATGTCTTCACCAAGCCATTGTTCCCAACTCAATTTAGGATGTTACTATGCAAGATGGATCTCATTAACATTTTTTCTCCTTCTTGAGGGGGAATATTGGTTATGATATTAAATTAATTTCGGTTCATGCACATAACCATAACCGGTTAAGTGTATATATATGTGTTGTAAACCACATTTCTGTTATAATCAATCTTTCTTTGACGATAAAAATTCTTCTTCTTCATCCTCTCTTCTTCCACCATTGCAGCTTCACATCAAGCTCACCTTATTAATTATTTTCTTATCGTTAACTAATTCTAACTTATCAGCACAACAATTTTGATGTTTCAGAACATGAAGGAAACGTTGGGACTGATGTTTCCATGCCTTAATCGTTACCACAACATGTTGTAAGAGTAGATTTGGCTTAACGGAATGTAGAACTCTGTGAAGAATCAAATTATCTCCCTTGAATATCACTTGAGTATATCTATTTGCCCAAGTGGCCTGCAAAGCCCAAATTGAGGTCGTACTCTCTTCTTCTTAGACTGTATTTCGACCTTGGAATTTCTATGCCACAATGCCATACCATTCGAATCACGAAAAATGTATCCCATTCCTGAAGAAACAGGGGCATTATAGTGTGATTCATCATAGTTACATTTAAGCCAGCCGAGAGGTGGAGGTTCCCATCCATTCTGTGTATCACATATAGAAAAACTAGATACATTACCTTGTTCCCCAATATCTCGGTTCAACCATTTCTAAGTATTTTGGCAACTTTGATCAAAATATCAAAAAAAGTACGAGATATATTACCGTATAGAACTTCATTTCGACTCTTCCGTAACCGCCACAATATCCAGATCATAAGGTATCGGAAAAGTGGCGGGAAATTTGTATTTCGCATATAAATTTGTCATGTCTTGTGTTTTGATGTCTTTGAACATATTTTATGGAACCCTAAAGAAGAATTATGTTTTTCACCTATAAATATAATGTCTTTAGTCCATCATAATATGTATCCCAAATAAATCTAAAAGCCTACAACATATAACTTCAAATTTATAAATAAGAAGAACGGAACCTAAAAATCGTAAATTTTAAAGGTTTCCCGAAAGCTTTACAATCGAATCAAAGTAATCCTTAAATTCATTCTTATGATTCTATTATTTGATTAATCATATTAATCAAAAATGTTAGTTTCATGTAAATTATGATTATACATCGTATTCATAATGTATATGGCAATTGTCCAAGTGTATCGTTTGTACATATGAACTTGTAATAACTATTGAGTTGCGACGTAAAAACCGGTCAAATGTGATGTACATTGTATGGTAATTAAGCCCAAAACATTATATAACACTTCTCCAAATTGCTTGATTGAGCATGGAAACTACGGTTTACAAACAATATGTTTTTTTCTGCTATCGATCAAAATCTTTTTTTAAATTAATAATTGAAATAAGCATTTAAAAATAATGTTTAAACCAGTAGTTTGGATTTATGCATGGACGTATAAAAAATTGTTGATGAAAAAATATATTATTAGACCCAAAAAGAAAAAAAAAATTATGACATTTGAATGTTCGTTTACATTTGGATTTGTTTATAAGGCGGACCTTGAATCTTAATAGCTATGTTCAAAGGGGTTCACCACCTTACTTTTTTGTCAATAATAACTAGATCGAAAAAAGTTAATCGAGTAGGATGAAATTCAAATTCCATTTGATGCCAAGCTAACTTAAAAGCAAATCAATTGGACTACTTTTTTTTTGGCAACGGTTAACCTTTATATATGATAATATTTTTGTTAAAATATTATATATATATATGCTAATTGACACGCTTTAAGGCAATGAGGGCGAATAATAAGAGTTGTTTTGTAGGATCTAAGATACATGTATTGTTGGCTATAAATTTCTTTTGATTTAAGTATTGTGATTGTAAAATTTTTGTTGTAGAAATTTGTTATCGAGAAATTCATAAATTTTAACTTTAGATTTTTAAGACTACTTTAATTTTAGTGCTCTATATTTTTTGCTTTAAAAAGCAACCAAAGAAATTGTTGATTAGGCCTAGTGATGAGATCCTCGGTGGTGAGGTCTCAGATACGGATTCAACAGCTCGATTTTGGTTAGTCCGAACTGGTGAAAACTAGTTTTGGGGGAAAAGGCGAAGAACACCACAAGGATTATGGCTTTATCCTTGACACAGCTCGGTCCGATCTTGCTTAGGAATCTTCGACTAAGCTTGATATCGGTTCTCTCTTTGAATCCTCAAAGAGATGAAGTCGGTTAAGGCTCAAAACACAAGGTTAAAAATAAGCACACTTTTATTCATCATCAAATCTGTTGAAATACAAAGAAAGCCTTGAACTTATATAAGATCAAGTCTACAACGGTCTTAAGCATAAAATAGAAAAAAAATATCAAAGGAGTAAGTGTCCAATGGACAAGTAACGGGGACCGTCGATCTTGGAGCCGTTGGAGAAGATGTGATGATCAGCCGGATATGGAAAGTCTTCTAAAGGGAAGATTCGCCTAATTATGTGAGTTCTATAGCATGGTAGTATTTCCCTGGATGATTCTAAGTGGGTTGGAGGGTCTCATGGTTGCCACACATAAGTCTGCAAACTCTTAAGAGAAGTGGATCCCGGATTTTCTTTAAACAGAATCAAATCGGGCGTGCTTCTTGTTGGGCGTGTATCTGGAGGATCCGCAGGAGTTTGATGTGTTCTTGGGCTTTTTGAAACAATGAAAGACCCAAGAATAATCCCCAAGTGGTCTGGAGTGAAGGTCGCTCCTGAGTTGGGCTGTGTTGCTCGATATTTGGCGTTGTCGCGAATAAGGCCTTAGCACATAAGGTCCAATTTCTGAAATCCATAACTTTTGGCTCCGAGTTTTATTTGGGTTGATGTAACCTCCACGAGTTAGTTGATTGAGTCAAGAATCCATAACAATTAACTTCATGTCTTAGTTCTCTTTGTAGCATCTGGAATGCCTTGATAACTGATCATATGTCTTTATGATCCTCCAAGGAAAGTTGTTGAAGTGAATTCTTTGAGTCTGGCTCATGTGCTTGGATGTTGGACGAACCATTGAATTTAGGCAGCTGAAACATGTCTAAGAAGGTTGTATCTCCTTTATCTTCCAAAAAAATTTATTTCCTTTTTATTGTTGGTGTATTTAACCAAAAACTCAACTACAAGATCTAAACATTACTTAATTGTCAATAATTTAGTTCGAGAATCTTATTATATAGAGTTTTGAAATATCTTACGGTTGTGTAGTGTATTTAATATATATATATATATATATATGTGCCTCTTTCATGGCGATGATAAAATTTTGACCGTTCTAGGTAAGCAGTTTTTATAGATCATTATTAAAAAAAATAACAAGATAAGTTGTAAATTAAGTATTTTCCTTACTTTTCTTTGTAACGAATAACGATCCAGTTGTAAGCTTAATTAATATTTTAGTAACAGATTTGAAAGCAAAAGATTCTAGAGATTTGTTGACTTATAAGAACTTATGAAGTAATATATCTGATACGCAGAGTGACTCATTCTTCAATCAAAGATATGGCTTGGCTTAGTCATTCATAAATTTAATTGAAGGAATTAATTATAAGAAGGTATAAATGGAATCGAATCCTGGATATTTTAAATATGTACACTTGTCTGATCACCTTGTGGTCATAGTCAAAATAGTGTGATCCACAATCTAACTAGTATATTATATTAAAACTTAAATAATGTTCAGTATGATATAAATCAAAAATATTATTTTATAACTAAAAAATACTACTGTATTATCGAAGTATTAATTTTAAAAATATATTTAATTTGTAGAAAATACACTGTATAATAATAAATATTGCATAATCAAATCGTTCCACATGTTTATAAGTTGTGTCTAGCTTTTTTTGGGTTAAATTCTAGAACATTAAACGTCACATGAAAAATGTTTCTAGCTAATGAAAATATATTATTTTGGTTGATTCTTGACTTAAAATACAAAAATTACTGTTTTTTTTCTAAAATGTTATAAGGAAAGGAAAAAGCTGTCACAATCTTTGGGACCCAATTAAAAGATAAACTAACGTATTAAAATGGATATATAGCCAGCGAAACTGGATTCTTAGGCAAGCAAATCTCTATACTTCTTCTTCGCATATCCTCTTTATATAAACACTAAAAATCTGAGAAAGTGACAGAACCCCAAAAGAAAAGAAAACAGATAAGAAAAGACAGAAAGAGAGAGAGAAATGGAAGAGACAAAGTCGAGATTCAGGAGGATCTGTGTCTTCTGTGGAAGCAGTTCCGGCAACAAAACCACTTATCACGACGCTGCTCTCCAACTCGCCCACCTACTGGTTCTTCTCTTTTTCTATATATATTTTTTTATAATCCTCACTTTAATTCTGCTTATTTTGTTAACATATTTCCGTTTTTATTCTTTCATTATATATGCTATTATGTCGCTTATTTGGGGTCAAAATGCAAAATCTCACCATGCTTAGTGTTGTCCATCTCTTTGAATTTAGAAAAGACATTTTAATTTTAAAAAATCGTATATGCATCTTAGAATAAAATAAATTTGTTTTAGTCACTAATTACGTTAAACTTAAGAAAGGTGGAGAGAAAGATTGATTTGGTGTATGGAGGAGGAAGCGTGGGGCTAATGGGTCTCATTTCTCAGGCTGTTCATGATGGTGGTCGTCATGTCCTTGGGTTTGTCTCTCTATCTCTCTCACAATATATTAATATTTATTAAATAATCAAAATATTTAGAGTTCTTAATCTATATATCTATTCATTCAAAGGGACACTGCATGATTTTGTTTTATTCTTCCCATGTTCTTCTCCTGCCTTTCAAATGGGTAACATTATCATATATAGCTACTCGACTGCTTCAACTGAATTTTTCAAATATTTCCTGCAACATATATATACATTCAAATACAATGCAGCTGTCTTTAGTTTTACAAACATTTACTAATGATCGAACTCTAGTGTTTCAAATAAATTTTGAACCTTAAACCTAAAGAAATGATTAGAATCTACGACCATTATAAATGTTGGTGTCTAAACCTAACTAATCATTTGATATACTATTTTAAGTGATAATTTTTAACATTTTATGTTGATATTATGTGCAGGATCATTCCGAAGTCTCTGGCACCAAGAGAGGTATTTACAATACAATATAATCAGAATTATAAATTGTTTATATATACATATTCGTCGTAATAGACATTTAAAACATGATTATGATGTATGCAATTCAATTTGGTTGGTTAATAGATAACCGGCGAAACAGTAGGAGACGTTATAAAAGTGTCGACTATGCACCAAAGGAAGGCTGAAATGAATCGCCAATCGGATGCCTTTATTGCACTTCCTGGTTTGTTTTGTTATATCCTTCTAAAACTGTATTGATAAAGTATAAAACGATAACTATATATGTTAATATATCTAACATTATCGAAAATTAATATGTGAGGTGTTACTTGATAAACAAAATAGGTGGATACGGGACATTTGAAGAGTTGTTGGAAGTCATCACCTGGTCTCAACTTGGGATCCACACTAAACCGGTAATTAATATAAGAAAATTCGTTTACAAATAAATACATATAACATAAGATTCGGGCCGCTAAATCCGGTTATCCGACAAAACATTAAAAACAAAGTAGAGATGTTTGTTATGTACTTATAGTTATATGAATGGAGATAGAATCTAAGCATATGGGTTTAAGTCATATATCCACATGGAATAATGTCAGAATTAAGGCTGGTAAAACTTCATTAGAATGTTAATGGTAATCAAACATTACTCCAACATAAGTTAGAAAATTAATAAAGTGGAATTGAATAAATGCAGGTGGGATTATTGAACGTAGATGGATTCTACGATTCACTATTGACGTTTATAGATAAAGCAGTGGACGAAGGTTTTGTCTCCTCCACTGCTCGCCGTATAATCGTCTCTGCTCCGACCGCTCCACAATTACTTCAACTTCTCGAGGTTGGTTTTGCAAAATTATTTAAATTTTTATTATTATATTTATGTATACACTTAATGTGTGAATCCCAAAACAGGATAACAAAGTTAATTTAATTCATTTTTTGTAATTCAGGAGTTTGTCCCAAAGCATGACGATTTTGTGTCAAAAATGATGTGGGACGATATTACGGAGACTTCGGACGGTGACTCGTCTTAGATTTATTCCTTCGTATTTTAATCTTCTTTTTTAAGAAATCTAAACTCGGTTCTTCTTTACCATTATTCAAAATCTCGTGTATTATTTTATTTATATTATGTCATATTTGAACTCTTCATTAACTACCCAAAGTTTAACAGATGACAAAATTTTGTTTACGTAAGATCTAATTTTCATAATTTGTTTGAATTTCTTAAATAACTCTTCTAAATGAACTTTTTAAAATTATTAATTAACTTTAATATATAAAATAGTGTTTATATAAATATTAAATATTTATAAAAATAAAACTATATAATTGTATATATCGAATATCATGTAACCTTTAATTATCAAATGAATCATAATTATGGAATAATTTGTGATATCAAATCACCCGTATTTTTATCAAAGTAAATATCAAAAGAATTATATTTCCTATTAAATGAACCATATTTTTATTAAATGATATGTTATTATCAAAGAAATGTACTATCAAAATAACATATAATGTAATTCCCTGTTTGTATTATTGATAACAAAAGAGAAATATTGAAAATTGATTTTATTGATGAAAAGGATTCTCTGCTACATACAACAATTTATGCTATAGAGAGATGAAAAATACATAAACAGATATTAAATACTCATCATTCATAATTTTGTCATCAACAAGCCACTAGAGATTGAAATGCATTGAATCTGTTAATACATAGGTGATGAGTCCAAACGAAATGCATTGTAAATTTGATGTGTGATAGCATTAATAAAGCTCTGTTTTTATCTATACAAATATCAAATGTTAATCATGTAACTATTTTATATATTATTATTATTATTATTTTATTTTTAATAGTTTTGGTTCTTGTAAAATCTTTTTGACTAGTGCTCCCTTAAAACTCATTATCTACATTAAATACAACTAACATTAGTATAAATTAATACAGTTCAAACTACAAATACAAATAGGTAAATATATATTATAAATTAATAAATTGCCAAATGAAAAAGAAGAAATCGATAAATGAAAAAGAGACGGAGAACTCGAGATTTAGGGTTTACGAATTGGAGATTTTCGTTGGCTTCTATTGTTTAATAAAATGCAATGTTTCTTTTATCTGAGACCATTAACATCAGTTAAATGAAGTTTATTAATTCTGTTAATCAAAATAGCGAGATAATAGGCCAAAAAGCAAAATATTGTGAGTGAAGTAATATATTGATGCCTACAGTTCCTCAAGATCAAGAAATAAGTGGTGGAATTTGGCAATTTGAATTCACAAGATCTTGTAGATGCCGTCCATGAAAGTGATATTTTGTATATGACTTCACAAAAAGCAAAATCACTCTTCAAATCACATAAAGTCTAATAAAATCTTCTAAAGTCTCCAAATTTTTTTTTTAAAAAATGTTAAAAAATAACTAAATCATTCTTAAAATTCTGGTTTTAATGCTTTTCTGTAGTTTATTACCATTCTATAATTGTATTTTTAAATATGATCCTCTTAGATTATAAAACATGAAGAAATTGCAAAAGTATCCCTTCTGCCAAATTTACTTTCAAAAATATCCTCTTATTTTAACTATATACTTTTTTAAATGATATTTTTAATGAAAAATATATTGAAAGGGCAATTCTTAAAATTTTCTCGAAGAAAAGTTAGAATAAAATAAAAAGAAAATATATGTGAAAAAGAGACCACCTTCCATATTACAACAAAACACAAAGGTTATGGACCATTGGGCTTACTAGAAAGAAAGAAAAAAATGAGAGAGAGAGACAAGCATTTGACAATTCTAATTTTGAAAGGAATAAACCGGTTAAGTTTCAATTTGAACCGGATCAATAGAGAGATATGACATTATCCCCTCTGCTTCTCCAAATCCCCATCTTCAAATCACAGTTTGCTTAAAGTCTTATCCTTTCATCACTTTGTTTCAGAGGAAAAGACCTTCAGAGAATCGTCCATGTAGTGAGATGTCTCTTGAACAATGCAACAAGAAGCTCTCTCTTTCCTCTCTTCTTCTTTCTCCTCTTTCCTTTCTCCTCACCATTCCCGTTTTCCTTCATTTTCTCGCCTTCGCTTCCACAATTTTCCCGCACTTTCCTTCAAACCTAACACCTCTTATTCTTCTTCTTCTTCACTCTTCAAGTCCCCAGATATTCCCCCTTTAACCTCCTCCACTGAAACCCTAGAATCCAACATCCCCGAGAAGCTTCTTTACCTCGATTCACTCGGAATCGATTTCCTCACTCTCATCAATCGTCACCCACCTCTCCTCTCCGTCGCTCTCTCCGCCGTCGAATCCGTCGTCGATTACATGACTACACCTCCAATCAACTTTACCTTACCGGATTTCCGCCGTCTCGTTTCAATGTGTCCCTGAGCTTCTGACTTCACCATTAACCTCTCACACAATTCCCGTCATTACTTTCCTCCTCCGTGAAGTTAACGTTGAGTCCATCTTTGACCTCCGTCAAGCTTTACGCCGTCGTCCTCGTCTTCTAGCTTGTAGCGTCGATTATCAGCTCCGGCCAACACTTTACTTTCTCCAAAGAATCGGAATCCTCGATCCACACAAACATACATATCTCCTCTCTTGTAGCGTTGAACAAAAACTCCTCCCACGAATCGATTACTTCCAGAAATTAGGGTTTTCTCGTCGGAGCGCCACTGTTATGTTCAAGAGATTCCCGCAGCTGTTTAATTACAGCATTGCTGAGAATTACGAGCCAAAGCTGAATTACTTAATGGTAGAGATGGAGAGGGATGTGAGAGAGATTCTCGAGTTTCCACAGTATTTCTCATTCAGTTTAGAGAATCGAATTAAACCGAGACATCAGGCTTGTGCAGCAAAAGGTGTGAGATTTCCATTGCCAGTGATGTTGAAGACGAATGAAGCTGGTTTTCGAGATAGATTGGAGGTATGTTGTGATTCTTCTCCGCCATTGAAGACCTCTCGCCTTGTTACTGTACAAAAGATTCTTGATTTATAGAGTTTGTTGCTATAGGAGAACATGGAAGCAAGTGAGTGAGAGTTTCTTTTGCTTCTTTGTTTTGTTGTTTATGGGATTGGAGAATTGGTGAAATTTCATGAGATTGCTTTGTTTTAGGTACATTTTTGTATCGAATGATTCTGAAGAACTCAAAGAATGAAGAAACCAGTCTCCTGCCTACATTTTGATACAGACAGAGAGAAAGAGAGAGATGGTGAGATTATGTAAGAGAAAGAATGTTCATTTACATTGGAATGTCTTCTCGATTCGATGTTTTTTTGGTCTACTTGTTGCCATGACCGAGCAATCAGGTGGACGTAAGTCCAGAACAGTGTCGAGTTTCAATTTCCACAGCTTGTTGGTTCTACCAATTACCTGAATGAGTTAGTGATTGGTCTTTAACAGGTCAATTAGTGTTTATAGTCTTCATGGTTCGTGAAGCTTGACTTTGGTTTATGACTCTGTTTCCTTTGTGATATTTGAAAGATACATCCTTTTCTTGGGCTTTAAGTTGATAACAACTGTACATAATCTCGACTCAAATGGGCTTTCACTTATGTTCGTGCAACAAACACGACAACAAAACCTACCTCACACTCCTATATGTGGAATTGAGATACGGTCAAAGTTGTACCGTTTTTAATTGTGACTAATCGATAAAGCTCTTGCTCACACCCCAGAGACGGTACAAAAACTATTATCAGTTACTTTTTATAAAAATAAAATTATTGGATCAACAAGGCAAAACGACACAAATTGGATTTGCGAAATATTTTAATTACTTACCAAAGTGTAAGAGTAATTTCAATGGAATACCAAAAACCCAAATTTAGTGTAAATTAATAGCACACGAAAAATGTTACTTACCTAAGTGTTTTTGTTACCGTGTCACTAATCGTTACAATGAAACTTGAGTTATCAATATCTTTTTCATTTCTTAATATATCTCAAATACCACCATTTTTTTCATTTATTAATATAATTTAAATGTTATCCACACCAAATATTGTAATTAATAGAGTATAAAATTTTAATTGTAGTTATATCAATAATATTAATTGTAGTTAATTTAGTGCAAATTTATATAATATATAATAAACTAGTTATAATAGTGATTTGTATTTATCAAAATTGTTCGAAAAATCTTTAATAATAGAGAATAAGTGTTTAAATATAATATATGGTGTTGTAGCTGGCAATAAAAAAAAAACAAAATTAAATTGGTGTAATTTTAACACTAAAAATGGTGTCTGAGTTGGTGTAAGCATCAGATTGCTCTTATTCAAAATACTTATAGCTTATATACACCACCAATCATACCCTAGTTTTTAGTCCTTAACATAGTGACTTTGATTATGAACTCTCACATTAGACTTAATCTACACTTCTCTATCAATTTCCACAGTCATACAACAACGACTAATCAATACCAAAAAAAATAAAAACAACGAGTTGTTTTAAAATATTAATACACATATCATAACGGAAACAGCAGCACATGTGCCATCAACAAATTCTATCACAATCTCTCTTGCAGAAATCTGTTTACCGACTACACTTTTTAAAATAAAATTTATAGATTCAAATCAATTATAATTCAGAATATAAGTTATAGATCAAATATCTGTCGAACTTTAGACAACACAATTTTTTTCTTCCAATTGTCCCGTTATTACAAAGGAACAAAAAGAGATATGTGTAAAGTATGTGGGGTCAATTTAAAACTAAATAGAAAAATCCGGGGCACAAATAGAAGACAAAAATTAAAACTTTTATTTTATTATATATTTATTTATTTATTTCTGTAGGCTTCCCTCCACATCTATCACAACATAAAATTCCCTCCTTCCCTCGTTTTCTGCTCTCTCCTTTTTTGCCTCTTCTTCCTCTTTCTTTATCTCTATCTCTCTCTCTCTCTTTCTCTCACGAAAACCCTCCGTTTCTTCACTCGCCGCCGCTATTTTCCTCGTCGGAATCTTCTAATCCGACTTACGTTTCACTACGATCCATGTCAGGTGTCGTACGATCTTCTCCTGGCTCTTCTCAGCCGCCACCGCCGCCGTCGCGACATCCGCCGTCAGCTCCGGCTCCGGGAAAATCTTCTCCGGTAGTAACCACCTTTACGTCGTCACTTAGCGTTCGCCTCAACAAAACCGCCGTTTCATCCCTCAGATGCGAACTACCATCAATTTACTCCTTTGCTTAGTAACAATAATGATAGAAACCTCGTTAATGGTCGTGGAATCGTAGATCGGGAGGAAGATGCCGTCGTTGTTAGATCTCCTGTGAGTTTCACCTCGGTCTCGGGTGCTTTTGATTGTTCGATTTAAGATTTTACCAGTGAGATTGGACTAGAATTCAAAAATTCGCCTACCACATTTCCACTACCTGTTGCCTCTATAAAACGATTCTGAGTCTGATTTAAAGCTTCGTAGCGTCAGATTATCATGGATTCATGTCAATTTTTGTCTTCGTTTAGCTTCACGATGGTACATTTTGCGGACAATTCATCTTACTGTGCGTTTCAATAAACTGCTCGTAATTGACTCGAATCTTAAAATCGGGGAACAATTTCTCTAATTGCTATGCCAATTGGACTTTGATTGTACAATTTATTTTCTGGGGTGTTCTTTATACGATCCATCTAGTCCCCTTTCGTTGTAGTTCTAAGGTTATATCAACATTTTTCATTCCTATAAGTATCTTCTTCACATAATGTTGAACTACTGCTAATTGGTACCAAAGTGATGGTGCAGGACGCTTGAGATATTTGTCATGTGGTAATGTTTCAAGTTGATTCCGTTGTTTTGAAAGTTTCTGATGAATGTAATATAGGGAACTTGCGTGTAGGTGCTTTTTTAACCTTTGGATGATATATCTTTGCCATTTGTGTTGTCTGGTTTGGGGATAGACCAACTTCTTTCAAGTTAATAACAACTTGATTATCTGCAGGCACGGAAGAGAAAGTCGACAATGGACGTGGCTATTGCTCCATCTGATAATGGATTCTCGAGCTCTGGTGTCACTAGCATACCCAGCAGTCCCTGTCAAACTCCAGCAAAAGGAGGCAGAGTCAACATCAAGTCAAAGGCCAAAGGAAATAAGTCAACTCCCCAAACACCCATCTCAACAAACCCTGGTAAATAGAATTGTAGATTGCCGGTTCACTTGCAGGATATTCACAGTGTTCTTGACTGTGTTTTGGCCTTTTTATATATTTAAATCCTTATTTGAAAGATCTTACATGTCTAGATCAACAGATAGGTCGAAGAGCTAACCATTCTTACTGGAAAAAACTTGCAGGTTCTCCTCTCACACTTACGCCTTCAGGAAGTTGTCGATATGACAGTTCTTTAGGTAATGAACTACTGTTTATATATATCCCAATACGTGTTGTAGTGTATACGAAGATGCTGACATAAATCTGGTCAGGTCTCCTTACAAAAAAGTTCGTCAATCTAATTAAGCAAGCCAAAGATGGAATGCTGGACCTAAACAAAGCTGCAGAAACATTGGAAGTGCAGAAACGACGTATATATGATATTACAAATGTTTTAGAGGGGATAGATCTCATCGAAAAGCCTTTGAAGAACCGAATACTTTGGAAGTGAGGATATTTATGATATAGAATGCTTATGTATCTGTACCATATATTTCTTCATATCTGCTTCCTCCGGATATTCCTTAAATACTTACCTACCTGTAAACTCACTTGAGATCAATAAACTTGATCAGGGGAGTTGATGCTTTGAGGTCTGGAGATGTGGATGCTGATGTGTCGGTGTTACAGGTGTAGTGAAACAGCGTGCACTTGATGTTATCTTTTGCACGAAAATTGTAAAACATTATGCACTTGGATTCTCTCTCCTTCTAATTAGTGGTCATTGGTTTCTCCTTGCAGGCAGAAATTGAGAATCTTTCCCTCGAGGAGCGAGCATTAGATAATCAGATCAGGTTTCATAGCATAGTAGAGAGTTTTGGGCTGTTGTGATTAACTTATTCAGCCAATGCTGACGTTTAACAACTTTTCTTCAGAGTAACGGAGGAAAAACTAAGAGATCTGAGCGAAAATGAAAAGAATCAAAAGTAAAAATCTCTGTGTATCTATTGTTTTGTAGCGATATTTTGTTTCTGCGGTGAGATACTATTCTTTGATGGACACTTACCAATCTGTTCACATTGTTCAGATGGCTTTTTGTAACTGAGGAGGACATCAAGAGTTTACCAGGTTTCCAGGTCAGTTTTTCCTAGTTTATATGTTCAACTCTTATAGGATCAGTTGACTGAACATATGTCGATTCCAAGACTTTCTGGGTCACTTATATCTCAACTTTCGCTGTGCTCCTGCAGAATCAGACTCTAATAGCCGTCAAAGCTCCTCATGGTACAACTTTGGAAGTGCCTGATCCAGATGAAGTTAGTCCCTCAGAGACATTGAAAGACATCTGCCTGTTCATCGTTAAATGCCAAAGCGTTATGATAATATGTTTCTTCTCTACTTAACAGGCTGTTGACCACCCACAAAGGAGATACAGGATCATTCTTAGAAGTACAATGGGACCTATTGATGTATACCTCGTCAGGTATTTTTATGCCTTGCATCTTCGTTTCTTCTATCTTTCTTAGAGATTAGAGTAAATATATATTAAAGAATATTTACATTTTAAAATTGAAATACTAGTTACCCTATATACAACATGATGAAAGACAAAATGTCATTAGACTAATAACATACAAAAGGTATAACATGCTTTTAATTTGACTTCATGTTCAGCGAATTTGAAGGGAAGTATGAAGACACAAATGGAGGTGTTGAAACACCAGCATGCTTGCCTATTGCTTCTAGCTCGGGATCTACAGAACACCATGACATGGAAGCCTTAACTGTTGATAACACAGGAACTGCTATTAAGCATCAGGTGTCTCATGATCATGCTCAGGCTCAACTCGGAGATACATCTGATCTTAATTATTTGCAGGAGCAAGTAGGAGGAATGCTTAAAATTACTCCCTCAGACGTTGAAGTAAGCCATCTTCGTGCTTATTATAAGTATAGAATGAACACAACATGATACTAATCTGAAAGTTATTCTGAAGATACTTATGTTATGTACATGAGCTTATTAACATATCTCAAAATCTACTCTTATAAACTGTCGTTTGATGTCGGTCTTATATGTTGCAGAATGATGATACGGACTACTGGCTTCTCTCTAACAGTGAAATTAGCATGACGGATATGTGGAAAACAGACTGTATCCTTTTTTATATATCAAAAGTGTTTCTCTTCATTGTATCTCCATATAAAATACGCAATCTTTAACTGTAGTAATAGCTGTTATCGATTGGGACTATGGAATAGCCGATGTGAGTACTCCACCACCAGGTATAGATGATATAGCCCCAACCGCGATTGACTCAACGCCGAGATGATCCAATATCAATCCCACATCTCAGCTTCTAATCCCAAATGTGTTACTTTACAACACTCCCAAGATCAAAATCCAAGGAGGGAGCAATTACAGAACGTACCAATGACAAGGTGCGTACCATACAATGTACCATTAGGTTATCATTCATTTATCTTTAGAGTAATGTTGTAGAGAAGCACCGAATAAATAACACTGATGTAAGTTAAACAGAGAAAATTTACTTCATCATCGGCTGCACTGGTACATTATTTGAGTATAAATTTTGACCTTTTTGTGTGCACAATCATATAATCAACACATGATTTATCTCCCCAAGCAAAACACTAACAAAATATCTGCCTGTATAAATACTTCTGCTTCAATTTACAAAAAAAAAACACAAGAAAAATAAAATCAATCTGTTTTGGTTTTGTAAACACAAGAGAAATAAAATCATTCACTTTTCATTCCCTAAATCTTTTCAAAAACTGAAAAGATATTTTTTGTCATGAGTCACATATATATATATGTACGTTACTATGATGTGGCCTGAGACCTTGAGTTAGTACGACGAAGCCTAGCTCGAGCATCGGTGATGGGTGATCCCGGAAGTGTATCAGGAATGTGGTCATCTCCACTGAATGTTTCGGCTGAGTCTCGGCCTGGTGTTGGTGGGGGTGTCGGTGGTGGCCACTTCCTACTACCTCTGCTTGTTTGCTTCTCTAGCGATCTCAACGCAGATAGCGATCTGTTCATCGGTCTTGGACCTCCCGGTGACTGCATTTCACTTTCCATCTCAACCGGTGACTGCGGCTTCACGTTCACGTTTCTCTCCATTGGCTTCAACACGAACACACACCAAAAAGGTTCAAAGTCACGTTTTTTTATGATCACTATACATCATTTACACATCGATAAGTCGAAATTATAAGCAGTAAGTTGATACCGGTTGGTTAGCTGCGGCAGAAAACCGGACCGATTGAGCGAGGACGTATTGAAAAGCCTGAATGAAGGTGGATTGGCCGGCTTGAGCAAAGTTGTGGAAATAGAAGATAAAGAAATCCCAAGCTCGAGCTCGTAACTCCATGATCTTCCTATCAATCTCTGTCTCATGTTGAGCAATGTATGGCTTCAACAATGTCTCGTACACAAGTCTCGTTCCCTTCATGTTATTAGTATAAAAACCATTCAGTATCATAATTCTAATTCTAACTTAGTTGAAAGCAATATATTAATTACCTTTGTTTTGGGGTACCAAAGATATACGAAGAATACTACTTTCATCTCTCCGTATAACGGTAGCCTGCAAATAATCATTGGAAATACATCCATTCATTAATTAGTGAATTTTAAAAGCCTAAGATAAATAATGTATCTTTGTACTTACCATGAGATAAATATATCGCCAACCCTCTCAAACGATGAAATTAGCGCCAAAACTATCCTAGTTATTCAAATACAACAAATATTTTATATTAAAAATACGTGCAGGACAAACATTAATGTAGCAATAGAATCTCTTACAAGAATTGTACCAGTAATTCCCAAACTATTATATAATTTGAGACGAAAGTATTGCAGAAATAAAACAAAATGTAAAAGTACCAGTATTGGCACCAAAATCTGAGTTCCTCGATATCAACTTTGTTCTTCTCCACAGTTTTAAAGCATTCGAATGCTGGGTATGTGTACCCTAATATTAATCTGCAATTCTCACCATTACCACAATCAGAGAGAATGTTCTTGTATATTATCAATAACATAGAAGAGAAAGAGACATTGTAGAACATACACAAGAAGTCTTATGATGAAATCTCCCAACATCTTCGAACCAAAACAGAATTATAATTCCTGTAATACAAATACATAACAAAACCGATTCAATATTCATTCATCAGTCGATTTATCAAATCGTATAACAAAAGCAAACGAACCTATTGAAGAAGATCAAAGACGTTAGGAAGATCTCTAGTTCTTACAAGGACTCTTGAATGTATGAAGATGAATGAATCAAACGAGGAACCCAGAAAAATCAAAAACTGAAAATGAGATCAAATTAAGATTACTTGTTATGCATTTTGTAAATTATAAGAAATTAGAAAGAAAAATGGTTAGAAATAAACCTAATTGAGGAGAGGGTATCTCTCCGATTTCTAATCAAACAATAAAATAACAAAACTTTGAAACTCGAAGAGAGGAAGAAATGAGATGTTGAAGACGACAGAGTTCTATAATTAAGGATTTAGTTTTTTTCTTCGAATTATTGTAAAATAGATATATTAAAAAAGAAAAAAAAAAAGTAAACGGTTTGAAATTTCTTGCGAAAGACGCTACTTGAATTTTGGGGGTACCAGGAACGGGTTTATCGTTTGACCGTTATCGCCGAGTTATTGTCCGATACTTCTTATGAATTTACGAAACACCTACAAGTCCTGTACGAATTATAACTATAAGTTTTTCGTCTGAAATTAATAATTCGAACAAATACATTATTTTGCTGCCGTTAAAATAAGAGACTTGAAATTCTATAAAATACAATAAATTTAAAGTTTCTTTAAATCGTAAAAATCCAATTAAATTCCATTTAAGCAAAATTAGTCTTCTTCTTTTAGAAATTATTTTAACAAAAGGAAGAATAATTTTCTTCTAATATTTTCCAGGAAAATGTAGGCAAATTGGCAAAACTTTTATGGGCAGAGACAAAGTCAAATCTTCAACGGGAATATAATATCGGCTATGGTTAGTGATTTTGACCACGTATTTGGAACATCGAATAGGATCTTCTATTTTCTAGGAGCCCCAAATTTGTCAAAAATTTATGGTATAGTTATATGTACATTGATATATAATTAAATTTTGATGCAAAGGGTATATAATAAATTATTTTTGTGCATGTCAAATTGTTATAAGTAAATACTGGAAAAAGAATGTGAAGTGTTTTTGAGATAACTCTATTAAAATATCATATATAGAAATCGAGTTCTACCGTCTATATTATATAAAAGTTTGGCTAATGACTGACCAATTGTGATCTTACAATGATGCAAAACGAAAGATAAAAAAAGAAGTGATAAATTGAAAAGTAAAAAATAAATTAAATTCAAAACTAATTGATTGATAGCTGAATGGATCGTTGATCAGTTTCTAATTGATTGATAGTTGAGTAATCAGTAGCGTTACTTATTTTTATATGTTACTTGTATTGTGCGTTAGGTCTAAACTTCATATATCACATTTCTTCAGGCTAGATGAAAGGTCGGAGGAGCTACGACAGTTTTGGGGATTTGTATCCGTCTTGAGTGACAAATTATTTGGGCTCATCCAAATGCGTTTCGTTGAGGCCCAATACGAAATTCATTTTAGATCTCATCTCTAATTGATTAAGGCCTTGGTTTAATGTTTAAGATCATATTAATCTCTAATTCTACAACTTCTCTACAGAGGTTTTCAGACATCATGCGTAAAAGTATGTGTAAAGTATATATACTTTTTCATCAAAATTTACGTTACCTAAACCAAAAATCTCTTAGAAATTAATATAATATAAAATGTCACAAATATACTAATCTTCTGATTTTTTTAGAAAATTAAGATATTTTTAAAATAAATATAGGATATATAGAGTAGCCAACTACAATTGAAATACACGTAAAAACCGTAATTATGATTCACTACAATTAACTCAAATATTAATAAAAGCGTATCCCAATTCTTTAATAAAACCAGTGGAGTAAGTAAATGTCGAATCAATTAATGCTCATGCAAATAGACATAAACTTAAGTCTAAAAACGTTCACAAAATATTTCTTTTAAAAAAACGAATTGTTTAATTAAACATCAAATTAAAATATAATTGCTTAAGAGTTTACTTCTCATTAATCAATCTCAGTCACACCACATGCATCCTTTAATACCAAGCAGAAGACTCTCTCTCTCTCACACACACACACTCTCACATTTCTTCAACACAGAGAGTACACACAAACACAGACCAAAGCAATGACGACAAGAACAACAACAAGCAAAAGCAAGAAGAAGAAGATAATCCTTAAAGCAGTTTCTGTTGTAGACATTAGCTGTAGTAACTGTAAGTTACCAAACTTGTCTTCTTTTTTCAAAACTTTCCCCAAAAAGCCACGTCACTACTCCTCTAATTACGGCCATGGCCACTCTTCCTCCACCACCACTGTTTCTTCTTCCTCCGCCGTTCCCTCCACCGGACACTGGTTCTCCGACACTTCCTCCTCCTCCGCCACCCCAACAGCTGCCGTCGCCGTCGAAAAAGACTCCGACGATCCTTACCTCGATTTCCGTCAATCAATGCTTCAAATGATTCTCGAAAACGAGATTTACTCCAAAGATGATCTTAGAGAGCTTCTTCATTGCTTCCTCTCTCTCAATGAGCCTTACCATCACGGTATCATCATCAGAGCTTTCTCTGAAATCTGGGACGGAGTTTTCTCAGCCGCCGTTAAACGCCGTAACGGACTTCAAGAATCGCCACTTATTCAACGTCATCGTGGCTCTCACCGTCACCGATCAATGTAACGTTTTTTTTTTTAACTGCGAAATTATGCTACGTCACCAATAATGTATTGACACGTTGACTATCGTGTTTAACTACTACCTACGTGTCAATACATTATTGGGTGTCTGCTTTTTTTTAACTTATCTTATCTTAGCTTTGGGATTGTCTTCTTTGTCTTTTGTTAACCTAAAGTGTAACGACGAATCAATGGTAGAATATTATTACTACATGTTTTTCTATATTGATTTTTGTAAGTTGTATTCAGCTAATTTCGATAAAGAATACAAAGTTTATAAGATATTTGTGCCACTCGTGACTATAATCAGGATGATGACGTGAAGGTTCTTAAAACAAGTCCACGTGAAATTTCTTTATTTATTTATTATCACAGTACGTATGTGCGGAAACTAAAGATTTTAAAATTATGTATTATTTCGTAAGATATGGTCAAAGATTTATATATTCATGAAATAGACAACATGTAATAATTTTACAACACCGTCAAAAAAATGTTTTAATATCCACTACTTTCGAAATTTTAATTACGTTTTATTTATTTATTTTTTTCCCTTCATATAATATATTTATTTTAAGATATGAAACGAGCATGTCTTGAATTAACCAAAAAAACGAGCATGTCTTGATAATACGTGTACATCGTCTTTTTTTCTTTCTATAAAAACGTGAAATTTAGATCAAAACTCTAATCTCTATAAAATTTTAAAATAGTTTTAAAATATATTTTTAAATATTATTATCTTTTTCCCGCAAAAACTGAGATTATGTGACTTCTCTAGCTCTCTATTTGAAATACTGTCTATACAGGTAGCTCGTCCGAGTTGCATCATCGTTAAAGTGAATTTTTTTTGCAATGACAAATTATAGATTTTAACAAATGCAAAGATGTTTATAGTAGTTTTATAATTTATAGGTACCAACCATTAGAAGAAGGCTTCTTTTGGACTAAAATCCGACATGTAGTTAAAAGTCTTGAATTATGAACAGATCTTAAATAGTGTTTTATGTTTGTTAGCTCAAAATGTGTGAGGACTGAGCATGTCGGGAACTAACTAATTTAAGACCAGCATTCAACTTTAGCTACGTCTTGTCGTGGTGAGTACCACCAAGAGCTTGGTGGTGAGCTCGTATCATGAGTAGCAATCTCATATTGTATATGAGTCTAATGTTTTTGATGGTGAGAGTGTGATCATGACAGTTTTGTAAAATAATTCGGGATTAATATGTACGGTCTGATTACTGAATTCTGAAGATATGATCAATGGGTGTGATCATGATCAATACGGGAAGTCATAATCATTAGTTATGATTATGGAAAAGGCCAAATATATAAGACAAGACTTCATTTGGCATATGTCAGATTTCAATAAAATGATCGATTGACTAAAGATTGTGGACTTTGTATCTTACATCTCTAAAATTCACTAGATAAGTAAAAGTTGTTTTTCTGTTTCCATCTTTGTTTACTGTTCTTTTCCTGACGTTAAAAGAGTAATAACTTTGACCCGAATTTTTTGACCAAAACAAAAAAGAGAGTAATAAGAGCATGTTTAATGGTGAGACTACGAGAGTCTTATATAATTAAAAAATAATAAAAAGGTAAAAAATGGTGAGATTATGTTTGATATGTCTCTACACAATGAAACCAATGATACTTTTCATAGAGACCAATGATATTTTTTTATTAAATTTATTACTAAACAATCTTTTAGATACTTTCTTCGAGTATCACCATTAAACATGCCCTAACTTATTAAAAAAATATATGAATCAAAAACAGTGAGACAATACTGTCGTAAGTTAATTATAATTGTCATAAATAATTTTATAATTAATTATAATGCTTAGCTCTTTTTACTAATATCGATTTTTATTGGAAACGAATAAAAAATTAAAATTATCTAAATATGAAAACCGATAAATTCTTTGCTCGACGAGAACCGAGTTTTTATGATACGGCTACATAAATATGATCATAATTGTACATTACAAATACTTGATCTTGTTATGATTCTTTATTACACCATACTGAATCAAGAGAGTCATATAGAAAAACAGCGAAGATGTGGATTTGGCGGTAATAGAATTGAGAGAGCATTGGGATTTGGAATTCGTAATAATTAGAAAGAAGGTGTAAATATTAATTACATACAGATAAATAGTGAGGCAGACACTTTAATGTATCATTTTTAATACAGCATTACATCTTTCTATGTGTATTTTATTGATGATGATACTTTTGGACGAACCCTTCTTACAGTTTCCCATATGATTCCAATCCTTTTTATTATCTGTAATTATTATTGCCAAAACATTGTAATTATTAGTGTTTGTCTAGTGGTCCACTCGATTATACAGAAATTTTAAATTTTCTTACATTTGTTGTAAGAGATTTAACATTGGTCCCAAGCTATTTAATCATCATAATTTTGTTGTAAGAGATTTAACATTGGTCCAAAAACTATTAAGAATCCATAGAAGAGACTGTTTCTCTTACCAACTTTCTCATTAAATTACACAAATAATCAAACCAATGTCGAAATATGTAATCCATAAAATTTTGATTTTTTAAAAACTTTCTAACACTACGGGACATCAATTTTGTTTTCTATATATATAGTTAACTTTATTTCATTTTATTGTCAATAACAAGATATATATGTATATATAAATATGATTATTATGTGGGTCAGTCTAACTGACAAAAAGACAAAATCTAGTTATTTTCTTTCTTTCAAAAGCCACTTTGGTCGCTTGGACCATTTGGTACGTACGATTTCACTCCAAATTCCGAAGTTCACTTCTTACATTCAAAATATAAAATTTATGTGTAATCACTTCTCAACACTTTTTTAGATCTAAAGACTTATACATCTACATCTATACGAGTTTATGTATATGTTATGTTTTGTGTCTTTGTGTGCATGATATTTTATGACTATAATGTAATTTCATCTGGAAGTAATTGATCCAACTAGAATTTTATTGTAGTAAATTTATGACTATATTAATATGTAATCTCATCTGGACTTAATTGATCCAACTATAACTGTATAGTAAATATTTATGACTATAAATACACGAACTCAAAATAATCAATGTAGAAGTGAATAATTAATGGGTACTATAAATATATATGAGCCAACTACCAAAAGTAAATATATGTAATCAATATCGAAATAAATTTCAGATTAGACTAACCAGCAACTAGTAGTAATTATAATCTCAGAAATCTGTGAATTAAAGGAGCACTAACGCATGACTCTCGTGCTTTTCCTTTAATGGCTTCTGTTGCAAAATTTCTCAAGACTTCTATTAATTGCTTAGCCTATCGCAGATTGTGTTGCTATCAGAATTAATGAGTTTAGATTTTTTTTCCCCAAACCTTTGATATTGGATAGAAGTGTAGTGTAATCTCTAAAGTATGTGAATATTAGGTCATTTTTGCTATCTTAAACTACTTAGAGTTAAAACAATTTGTTGCTTGGGTAGTTTAATACCTATTGAATATTTTTTTTAACAATTAACCATTGCATAAATAAAATCTGATTCATAGTCTAAATGGTTCAACTGAAACAGGATGAGATCCAACTCATTACTTTATTCCAAACTAGATAAGTCAATCGGACCCCTTGTTTCTTGGAGTCAACAATTTAATTTTGATAATAATTTAAGATTTTCCTTGTTTTCATAATAATTTAGGATTTTTTCTACCCTAATTCGATTTATTAGATACTTTATACTTTTTCATAATAATTTAGAATTTATGTTGTACATTATGTTTGATCTATAAAAAAAGAAATTTTGAGTACTATTTTTTTTGTTACATCCTTTCGAAAAAATGCTCTTTAAATTATTTTTTTGCAAAAATGTCTCTCATTAGTAAAGATGACGAAAACATCTTTAAAAAGTATTTTTATGAAACCATTTTTATAATCATTTTTCAAAGTAATTTCTCCTCCAAATTTTATTTTATATCTCAAAACTTTTACAAATAAAATTTATAAGAGTTTATAAAAAATCTTATAAATTTTTTTCAAAAAATATAATTATAAGTTATTTTGTAAAAAATTTAGAAAGAATATATTTATAAGTTATCTAATTAAAATATAATTTATAAGACACTATTTATAAGTTTGACCGTATAAAAAATCAAAAATTGTGTATATTACTTAAAATTATAATATTTTTTAAAGTATTTTTATTAATCAATTTCAAATTCGAATTTTTAAAATATTTTTTTGGTTTTATATGATAACTTATAAATTAAATTCTTATAAACTTTTATAAAATAATTTATAAATATATTATCTATAAGGTTTTATAAGATTTCTTATAAAATTTTATAAATGTGAACACTAAATTTTGAGATGAAAAAAAAAATTGGGGGAAAAGGTTTTTGGGAGAAAACCTTTTTTGCAAGAAATATTTTTTTGTGGGAGAAAATATTCGTAAAAAAATCATTTTTTTTGAAAAATAATAATATGAAAATATTTTGGTTATTTATTTCTTTCTGAATTTTTTTTATAAAAATAAGAATAATATTGAAATAGCATTTTTACAATTTTCCCTAAGAAACTAATGTTTTATAATTATAACGAGAAATGCAAAATTGAACCAGGTCCATAGTTGTTTATGGGCTTCAACAAAATGGGCCGTTACAATAAAGCAGACTTTTGGGAGAGTGCTCTGCTTCTTTTTGTTGACCGTTAAAATCAACCGACTTGACGGCGATTCGTATGTAGCGAATTAGCGGTACCGGTCAACCGTTAAAAACATGGGTCAGATGTATTTGATTATTTGAACTTATTAGACAGTGTAACAGACACACCTGCAGGCTTTTACTTGTCCAAAACTTTTAGAGAAACCCAATACATTATTCCTCTCAAAACCATATTTGTTTTACATAATTACAAATCCATTTAT
>JAKUCM010006207.1:0-31623 GCA_023374145.1 Lepidium sativum
ACATGCGGGTCGGGGGAAACAGACGGACTAACTCGCTAGACATAGAACACTAGCCAAGTATCAAGGATCGACCCGGAAATCACTACCAGATCCAAAACAGCTGCTCACAAGGTCCAGACTTAATGCAACAACTACGCAACTAAGTTCTTAGTGTTGTATGATCCGCGGTCATACAACCAAGCCAGACGCGACCCGTCGAAGGTTATTGATGTTCCTCATATTTTGTCGGTTTTGAGCTCATTATTACGGTTATATTTGGGGAATTCGTCTATGTTTTATTGAGACTTCAAGAAAAAAATGTTCAGAGTTGGAATCATGTTTGAAAGTGGACTTTGGAGAAGTTTGAAGCATTTCCCGGTATTCTCCACGAAAGGAAGAACCGATCGATCAACACAAGGATCAATCTATCAGTGCTCTAACAAGGATTATGCGCACGATCTGAAGAACGGCTTGGCTTCTGAGAGATCGACTCTATATCCAAGGATCGATTGATCCACTCTAGGATCGATAAATCGATGCCCTTCGCAGAAACCTAATTTCACAATTTTTCGGCTCTTGTTTTGGGCCCTATAAATACTTTTTTCCTATTTTATTTTAAGAGAGTTCTGAGCCGTTTTTGAGTTGTTAGAGAACAAATTTTACAGAGTTTGTAAGTTAGGAAGAAGATCTCTTCATACTTGAGAAGAATTTTTGATTCCTATTTCTATTTATTAATGCAATTCGAGTTTCTGTTCATCATGATTTTCTTGATTCATTGCTCTATGTCTCAGTAGATCTTAGATCGGATTTAGGGATTCTACGGTTTTAGAATTCATTGTTGGGGATCAAATAGGATTGATGAACAGATGATTCTCCTTCTAATACTTGAGTTTAATGCATAGATTAGCCTGATCACCTAGTCGATGATTTTAGGTTGTTAACTTTCCAGAAAATTGTTAAGAACTAGAACTATATTAGAAAAGCAGTTCTTTCACTACCAACGAGAGTTGATGCTAGGTTGAGTTGTGGGTAATTGAACCTAAGCGATAAAACCTACTTGTAATCTGAAACTAACAAGAGTTAGAACCTTTAGATTATTAGTAGAGGGGTAGATTCAACAAGAGTTGGTTTATCTTTATTTATGTTCAAGCTGAGAATAAGATAAGATTAGTTCCTGAATAGTTTCCCTGACAAGAATTCTAACTCTCGAATGAATACCCGACATCCGATTGCTTTAGTTATTTGATTTCATTCATGTTTAAGTTGCTAGTATTTACCTCTCTGATTTGGATTGATATAGCTTGCGATCCGATAGAAGTCGAAAGTGTAACCTGGTTCTCTGAGGAATTCGACCCCTAAGTACTATTACGTTTGATGTGCACTTGCAGTAGGATATAGGGTTAAAACTCGTGATATCAAGTTTTTGGCGCTGTTGCCGGGGAACCATTAGTTGCCTTTTGATTTTCTATTTACAGTTTCAAGTCTATATCGTGACTTACATTTTTCTTTTTGTTCGTTTTTATTCTTTTCGAGTTTATGACCAGAAGTCAAGGGTCAGAACACCTATTCAACTTGGATAATCAAGAGCTTGCTAGGGTTGAAAGAGAAAACATAAGGGCTAGGAATATGAATCTTCCAGAGAATCAAGCACAAAATCCGCAGGATATGGCCACAATGGTACAACAGTTGCAGAGAGCGTTGGCTGAGAATAGGAAAGCACGAGAGCCTGCTCTACGCAGAGCAATAGGTGACATGGACACTTTACATACCCACTATCATAATCACTCAGCTATTCGACCTCCTGCGATTGAGAGGATAGATTGTGAGATCAAACCTCAACTTATTGGGTTGGTTAAGCAGTATGTCTTCAATGGACTTCTAGGGGAGAATCATATGGATCACATAGAGAATTTCGAAGACATATGTGGGACCACTAGCTCTAACGGGGTACTTGCTGACTATGTGAAGTGTAAGCTTTTCCATCATTCACTTTCAGACAAAACCTCTAGGTGGTTGCGTTCATTACCTCCAGAATCACTCCCCACATGGGCTCAGGTTCGCGCAACATTTCTTGATCAGTTCTACACTAAGTCCAAGACTGCAGCTCTTAGGAGCAAGATTTTATCGTTTCAACAACGATCTGGAGAATCTATGAATGAAGCATGGAAACATTTGAAGGAGTATCAACGAGATTGTTCACACCATGGGTACTCAGATGAGCAACTTCTCAACACTCTCTACAGTGGAATCGAGTTGGAGTACAAGAATTCCCTGAATGTTGCCAACAATGGAGAATTTATGACCAACACTAGGGATGAAGCCTTCACTCTGATTGATAACTTGGCCGCAAGTTCTGGCAGTCATTGTGAAAAATATGATCGAACTAGAAAGGTAAACAGCGTGGAGCTTCAGAGGATTGATGACATTGCTGAAAAGTTGGATATTCTACTCCGAGCAAATCAGGGTAATCAGAGGAATATAAGTCAGGTTGAGGACAGCAGAGAAGTGGCTCAAGTTCAAGATGATTCGGTTGGTTGTGAAGATCAAAGGGAGGTCGATTATGTTAACTGGCAGAACAGGGAACATAACCCGAATTACCTTTCCTACAGGAGCACTAACGTCGAGAACCCTCAGGATGTTACTTTTCCAGCACCCACACTGCCTCAAGGGTCACCTTTTCAGGGAAAGCCATTAATCCAGAATTCAGGTCAAAGATGGAATAACCAGAAGCCGTTTGTTCCGAATGCAGGAGGAAGTAACTGGCAAAGCCCATACAAGCCTTATGTACCACCGCCAATGCAGCAACAACCTCCAGCAGCACCTTCAGAAACGTCAAACGAAGAGATTAAAGCCTTGATTCAGCAACTTGCTGGTGAGCAACAAATGACTACTAGAGAGTTTAATGCTAAGATAGACATCTACAATGACCTGAATGGGTCAGTTTCTATGCATATCAAGAAGCTAAACACCCAAGTTGCTCAGACTGTTGAAGCTATTAGATGTCCACAAGGAGCTTTACTTGGGAAGGTTGAAAAGAATCTCAAGGAATCTTGCAATGTGGTAAATTCTGAAGTAGGGAGTTCAGTTGAGAGTAAGTGCAACCCTCGTGTTCCATACCCTAAGGAGCTTATGAAGATAGAAGATCAAGGAGAGTTCACTATACCTTGCCGGGTTTGACAACTAGTTTTCAGCGATGCCTTGTGTGATTCTGGAGCTAGTATCAATGTTATCTCATTGGAGACTATGCAGAAACTCGGTATTGAGCTAATGCAGGAGCATCACTCGTCGATTTCTTTTGGGGATACATCTTCAAAGGTACCTAGAGAAAGACTTGTTCACTTCACTATTCTGGTTGGGAATTGCAAGATCCCTACAGACTTTACGGTTGTTGAGATGGCAAGAGAAGGAGCTGTTCTGATCCTATTGGAAAGGCCATTCCTCAACACAGATGGGGCTAAATTAGACTTCCTAAGTCAGAGAGTCGTTTTGCAGAATGTGGACAAGGATGTTTCATATCCTATTCGAGCTTCATCGAGTCGTTTATTTGGGATGATTGGAGATGATGGAGGAAAGAAACACTGAACCATTGACTTAGGTTGCACTAAATGATGAAGAAGACAGTGACTGTGATGAGGAGTATGAGTTTTTCCGTGAACATGAGAGGGACTCAGCTGAACATCAAGACACTTGTATCATTTACCGTCTTGACAAATTCTGCAATTATGATGTTAATGGTTTTGTTATCAAATTTTTTGTAGGGAGTCTTGGCTTTGATACTTGTGGAGTCTACACAGTCAAGGAGATATGCTGCGATGGAACTGTTCCATTGATGGATGCTTCAGGAAAGACAATCCATAAGAAAGATGAACAGTTGAATAAGTTCATCATTGAGGAGATTAGTGTAATCCGAGGAGTGAGCAAACCTCACTCAAACAGTTTTGCCATCTGAATGGCGTCCGAGTCAAGCTAATGACTGTTAAGAAGCGCTGAGTGGGAGGTAACCCACTATTAGGTAGTTGGTTTTTTTTCGTTTTTCTTTTTAGTTTGA
The DNA here is from genome assembly GCA_023374145.1 of Lepidium sativum. Classification (NCBI taxonomy): domain Eukaryota; kingdom Viridiplantae; phylum Streptophyta; class Magnoliopsida; order Brassicales; family Brassicaceae; genus Lepidium; species Lepidium sativum. The sequence goes on from JAKUCM010006207.1 coordinate 4,028, forward strand.
TTTCGTTTTTGTTTTTGTGTTTTTGATTCATATTAGGAAGTTGTCAAAAGCACTAATCGATCGATCCACTCAATGATCGATCGATCAACCCACATAGTAGGTTTACGCACGATCCAGATCACGACCGAGCACTCAGAAATCGATCGAGCAAGAAGGCCGCACAATCCGTTGCCCGACCAAACAAGCATAGTCCAACCGAACAAGCAGAGCCTGACTAATCGAGTTAAAAGACCGCACTATCCAGAGCATGACATGAAAAAGATGGATCGATCGAGCATTGAAACTGCACGATCCAGAGCACGACATAAAACAGATGGATCGATCGAGCCATTTAAGAAGAACTTGCGCACAATCCATTTCCCGACTTAGAAGGTAAGGATCGATCGTTCTTTGCTCATAAGATCATAAATCGATCGATCCAAGTAAGGATCGATTGATCCTACACACAGATTCGTCTTCTTAAACGCGCAGAGCGGTTTTATTTCGAAAATTTTCAAAACTCGATTTCTCTCTCATTTTTCATCCGTTTTTAACGACTTGGCTTCTGAGAGATCGACTATATATCCAAGGATCGATCGATCCACTCTAGGATCAATCGATCAATGCCCTTCGCAGAAACCTAATTTCACGATTTTTCAGCTCTTGTTTTGGTCCCTATAAATACTATTTTCCTAGTTTATTTTAAGAGAGTCCTGAGCCGTGTTTGATTTGTTAGAGAACGAATTTTATAGAGTTTTGAGAGTTTGTAAGCTAGGAAGAAGATGTCTTCACACTTGAGAAGAATTTTTGAATCCTATTTCTATTTATTAATGCAATTTCAGTTTCAGTTCATCATGATTTGCTTGATTCATTGCTCTATATCTGAGTAGATCTTAGATCGGATTTAGGGATTCTAGGGTTTTAGAATTCACTATTGGGGAACAAATAGGATTGATAAACAAATGATTCTCCTTATAATACTTGAGTTTAATGCATAGATTAGCCTGATCACATAGTCGATGATTTTAGGTTGTTAACTTTTCAGAAGAATGTTAAAAACTAGAACTAGATTAGAAAAGCAATTCTTTCACTACCAACGAGAGTTGATGCTAGGTTGGGTTGTGGGTAATTGAGCCTAAGCGATAATTAGTAGAGGGTAGATTCAACGAGAGTTGATTTATCTTTATTTATGTTCAAGCCGAGAATATGATCAGATTAGTTCCTGAATAGTTTTCCTGACAATAATTCTAACTCCCGAATGAATACCCAACATCCGATTGCTTTAGTTATTTGATTTCATTCGCGTTTAAGTTGCTAGTATTTACCTCTCTGATTTGGGTTGATATAGTTTGCGATTCTTTAGAAGTCGAAAGTGTAACCTGGTTCTCTAAGGAATTCGACCCCTAAGTACTATTACATTTGTTGTGCACTTGCAGTAGGATATAGGGTTAAAACTCGTGATATCAGTTATCCGATTGGTCGTCACCATTACTAGATGAAGACCCGAAATTCGTTACGGAAATTGGTACTCTTTTTCCTCACCTTGGGTTTGTCCCTAGTGATTTTCTAATGGAGGTTTTAATGAGACCAAGGTACTTATCGCATGGCCACACATCTCTGTATGTCGTGACCATTTCTCCCCCTCTTATAATAATTGCCGTTGAGCCTTCCTTTTTTTCTTGGTTGTAATAAGGACACGTCCCTTTGTTTAACCCGCGTTTTTATTTGAGTTGACCCAAATGTTTTAGGGTTTTAGTAGCTTGTAAGTGCGCCTATATAAAGGCTTCTTAGGTCTTTGTAAGAAGATTAGCCTTCATTTAATGAAAGAACAAGTTTCTATTATCTCTCTTTGTGTGCGACTCGCATAGAAACCCTTAGCCACCGTCGAACCGGGCTCACGGCGGTTGAGTTTGGCCGTATCTTGAGAAGAGTCATCGCTCACGTGTCGCTACAACAATACATTCCCTCACTCCCAAATCCAAGTTAAATACACGTTTCACTTGTCTTATCCGCATCGCTACCATTCGCTCGGAGATTACAGATCGAGATATATCTGTAACCTCCTCCACCCATGCAACTTGTTCGCAACATGAGTCTCTTTTCTGTACCGTTCGCCGTTCATTATGCTCCTCCGGCAAACCTCGCCATAGCCACGTGACGCATCAATTAGGGTTTGGAAGAATCCATGAATTCCAGATTTGGTCCCAAGACCGACCAATGGATCAGATCTGATCTTGTTCCCAGATATTACTTTTGATCAATTTATGGATCAGAGGGCGGGAAAGTGGAAAGAAGTGCTAGTTCAACAGTATTTTGACCATGAGGATTCTAGATTAATTTTGGTCATCCCAATCCCGCGTAGGCAGAGACCGGATTACTAGGGTTGGCATCATAATAGGACAGGGTGTTATTCGATCAAATCTGGATATCGATTAACAGAAACCTTAACTCAATTAGAGAAGAATCAATCAGGTCTACGTTTAAATCTTTATATGATAAAATCTGGAAGTTGGATTGCCCAAACAAAATCAAACATTTTATTTGGCAAGCTTTATCACGCTGTACTGCGGTAAATCAAAATTTAGTTCAAAGAGGGCTAAATTGTGACATCCATTGTACACGCTATAATGAGGATCAAGAGACAATTAATCATGTCCTTATTCTTTGTCCCCCAGCCCTACAAGTGTGGGCATTATCCTGTATTCCGTCTGCGCCGGCTATTTTTCTGGGCAAATCTATTTGTTATGGCGTTTACCATATAATGTTAATTCTTCCATGTTCCCATGGATTTTATGGCATATCTGGAAATCTCGAAATACTTATTGCTTTGTCAGTCAAGATACTGACCCTAGTAAGATTTTACATAATGTTATTCTAGATCATAACGAATGGACTAAGACACATTTTGTATCTAAGGAATTCAGATGACCATTTTCAGGTCACTTGGACGAAAGTAAGTCGTCATTAGCTTTCTCCACCATAGTTAATATTAGTTTCACAGGCTATAAATGCTATGTGGACGCTTCCTAGAAGGATATCGACCATCGTACAGGGTTAGGTTGTATCTACTTTCCAAATTCAGTGGGAGGAAAATGTCTGGGCGCCAAAGGAATTCACCAAAGCATTTCTGCCTTTCATGCAGAGATAGAAGCAGTGTTATGGGCAATGGAGTCTCTATTGGCGTTACAAATCATGGAGGTGGAAGTATCGGCGGGTTGCAAGACGGTGCTGCAGATTTTTAATCGCCCAGAGGAGTGGCCAGCGTTTCTTCGATACCAAGAGGAATATAAGTGGTTGGGTAATACCTTCTCTGTGTTTTCAATATCGATTGTATCGTGTTCTTTAAATAATAAAGCGGATGCCCTAACCCGTTGTTCAAGGGTTTTGCTTAATGTACCCCATCCGTAGTTTTAAGTTCATAAAAATGTCGTTGACAAAAAAAACAAATAATTAAGATGTCTAAATAAATGTATTTTAGCTATAAAATTTTACATATATCACTAAAAAATGATGAGTCCAATGAAACTAGGATCAATATAATACCAAATTTACACCAGTCTGTAATCTAAATGAAATTCTTGTTTCGGTTTCTAAGTTTTGAAAGGTATAAAACAAATAATTTCACGTATACATGCAGAGTCGGTCCAACAATAATAAAAGTTTTAAATATTAGAAAAAGAAAATTAGACTTTAATAAATGAAATTTAGACCCTAAATTTTAATAATTTTTTTTTAAAAATTTATTATTTAAACTTTTATCTAGGTGGTCTATGTTCTGGACTATTCTATATATACATGGTAACGAACGATAAAATTTATGATCACTTCATAAATTTATACGATTTAAGATGTAAAAATATAGTAAATTTCAAAATTAAATGTATTATAGAACACATATTAAAGCAGCTATTATAGGTTACATATTCAAAATCACATAACTAGTGGACCTTTGAGCCCTCCTTTTGGATCATACTCCTGGGTCTTACAGCCGAAGCCCCATATATATCTGGGCCTTACAGATAGATTGTCCCCAAAAAAGAATCAACATCCGAAGTTCTGAACTCATAAAAAGGCCTTTATTTTAATAAGGATGCCATGTGACGAAACAACTCAGTGCTTCTTAAATTCGTAAGATCTTATTAACCTTAATAGTTAATACTTGTGATCTGTCTATGCGTAGCATCAAGAGGGGACAGATAGCGAGTGACGGAAATTAGGTTCCTTGATCATGTGCGTCTTTGAACCCATAAGATCTTCAAGTATTTAGACGAATGCTCTACATTTTGAGAACACCAAAAGAAGAAGAAGAAGAAGAAAATGTTGTCTCTAATCTACATCGTTTTGACATTTATTGCTCTTTTTCTCATCCCTGGCCTCTTCATCTCTCGGAGACTAAATGTTCATTTCTGTTTGACAAATATCCTCAGACTCATTAGAATTATAGCATCTAAATATAATGACGAGGAAGAGAAACGATAAAGGGTGCACAGTTTGCTTTTATATTAATCATAATTTTATATTAGATTAAAATTATCTCAATAAAATATAATCACATTCCAACATATTCTCTCAAAATATAGATAAAAAACGATCTAAACTCACCATCATGAAAATATACAACAAAATGGATCACATATATTTATTAAATATTTAAAATGACAGTTCATAATAATACCATATTATGAATCATAGATTTTCAAGTCAAAACCAATTGAATACATTAAAATAAATTCAAAGGTTTATCACATTCTAACATAAAAAAATTATATAAAAAGAAAAGTAAACAAAACGATTAGTGCTCATACTAATGTGTAGTGGTGCAATGGTGAAAAATAAAATGCCAAAACATGTGGCGGTTATATTGGACGGAAACAAACGTTGGGCGAAGAAACGGGCACTCGAGACATCGGAAGGCCATGAGGCCCGAGCCGATAGCCTCACGAAGAATGCTAAGTATTGTTTTGCTTAGGGAACAACCACTATCTCAATCTTTGCTTTCTCCACCGAAAATTGGGAAAGACCTGAGGTGACCAAAAATCTAAACTATAATTTCTTCCCAGAGCCGTATTAAACACTTGATCAATTAGGGAGGACTCCACTTCTAGCACTAAAGCTATAATGACTCGTAATCCCTGCGGTTTTAACATCTTCACCACTTGGTTCAACTATTGCTTTAGACATTTTCTGAAGATAGAAATCTTATCTTCTTGTGATAATTCTCTGACTTGAAACACCAAATCCTCAAACTCACACATACTCTTCGATGGAACCATTATGTTGTATCGCAAATAGTCTATCTCTAGGAGATGTATCCATTGATTTTGCAAAATGCAGTAGCAACCTTTCTCTAAAATCACTCCAACAACAAATGGAGCATCTAAGGATTCATAATTGTACCAACTTAACACATTCCCCCACCACAATTACAGAGATCAAATCCAAAATTTGAGCTTCAATATACTTACTGAGAGTATGAAAGCGCTCAACTATACTCAACCAAGAATACGCATCATCACTAGAGAAAACCGACAATTCAATTTTCCTCATGATTGTGTCTCTATCACTCAATGATGCACTCACACGTCGATCTTGCACCGATTATGAAACACAAACATGTTCTGCTTCTCGAGCCGGTTCCGCCACACATGCAGGTTCTAAAGTCGAAACATGTACCTCAACATTATACACTGATCGATTATCAATAGACGAAATAGTGATCGGAACTCGGAAATAAGAAGCACCACGCATCTTTTGAAGCATCTAGAAGATCTGTTTGACTCGATTATCTATTAAATTGAGACGCTCCTTCGTCTCTGTCTTCGATTGAAACAATTATGTCGCGACATTCTTCACCTGTTCCGATACTTGAGAATTTCGATACCTCCATTCACCATAGATTCAGAGGATCTCGTCGTCACTGACATCCTGAAGCCTCGTCAACACAACAATTGATAAGCTTTGAGTGTGTAAACTCTGATTCTTTAGAACTCTAACAAAAAAAGGTTCAATACACAGAATCCAGTTCCGACGAGTAAACATCAAAAAATTCATACCTCACCTAGAACAAAATCTTCCTTTTAAAGTCTAGAATCCTAATTGATTTCTAACAAAGAAAATATGAAACGGATTTAAGAAAACGACTTCAAATTCGCTCCTTCTTCTCTTGAACTTAGCTCGCAACTCGCTGTCAACGAAATCTTTGAGGAAGAAGAAAGAGAACCCTCTCCTTCATCCAGAGTCTTTCTTTCCTTCTTTTATGACTTCTAACTCTCTCTCAGGCAAATAGTATTTGCCACTCTTTCATTTCCTCACGTAACACCGCCAACGCATATCAGAATATATATATCAACTTGTAACATCCATTTCACGCCCCACTTGGCGAGTCTTCCGGACTGGTTATGGTTGTGGAGTATTTATTGCAATAACTACGAAGTAATAACAAGGATCGTGTGCAACTAAAAATATAGTCTCAGATTTATGGTACAAGTTACTTACGCCAAAGCGAGTTTCTCCATTATCGGGTACCTTGTTTTGGCTTCAACCAGAGTTTTACTAATGTAGTAAATTGGTTTCTAATTTTTGCGATCTTCTCGCACTAGAACTTTGCTTACTGCAGCGCTAGATACTGTGAGGTACAAATATAGTTTTTCTCCTTCAACCAGTTTGGCCAAGATCGGGGGTTGCATGAGGTAAGCCTTTAGTTTCTCGTAAGCTTTTTCACATTCATCTCCTTACTCGAACTCTTTATTCCCCTTTAGAAATTTGTAAAAGGGAATACACTTTTCCGTTGACCGCAAGATGAATCAGACTGATCGAATTGAGCCATTACCTCTTGATTCCTCACCTCAGTTTGGTGATTTTGTTTGGTCAAGGTGGCAATATCATTGCTCAGATTGTGATTCGATGGTTCTAATGTTGATTAGTTACAAACGGTTCATCAGGGGCAGGTTCGCAAATTAGAGCAGATCCACGCTGTTAGGATTGTCCCTCTCATTCCTCTGAATGCTAGTTGCGGATGGTTTTTAGTTTCTCAAGTGAATCTAGCCTCACGATGGATGCCAAACTGAAGATGCATGATCTTAACAAAAATATACACTAAAAGACGTCGGAAGGGCTCGAGCTTGCTAGCCATATAAAAGAAGTTCGACAAGGAGAGTAAGACACATCGAAAAAAACCTAGATAGCTTTAGCAATATAACTTGTAATCCGAGCTCGTGTTCTATGATCAAACATCATCAACAAAATCCATTCTGACATCTTTTAATCACTGTGGTTGTCGAGACGTGTGCAACACGGAGAACTTCGAGCGGATGTTGTCTTGAACAAAATAATAATGTAGTGTAATATGTTTCATTAAGTTGTGAAAGACATGATTAACACATAAATATGTCGCTCCAATGTTGTCACAATTGACAACCAGTATAGATGGTAGGGTAACATGGAGATTTGTGAGTAAAGAACATACCCATCATAGCTTAGATGTTTTGAATGTGACATCTCTGTATTTCACTTCGGTAGATGATCTAACAACACATGTTTGTTTCTTTAAAGACCATGAGATCAACATAATTCCAAGTAGATAATATATGCATTTTTTGAAACAAAATCCTTAACATTACCAGCCTAATATACATATGAGTAAACATGAAATGAGAGACTTATGTTCTCTTGAATATATATGCGATGTGTAAATTTTCTTGCAAGATCATGAAGGACACGCTTGGCAGCCTGCCAATGAAAATCAATAGGTGAGTGCATGAATTGGGACAACTTATTGACAACATAATTGACATTAGATTTTGTCAAAGCTAAATATTGGAGGCTGCCAATAATCTGTATGTGTTATCCAAGATCATCAAGTTTGGTGCCAATTGATAGTGTTAACCCTGGAAGTGGAAGTTGAGCCATAAAATGCATCCCTTTCTCTCATCTTGTAACCTCTACACCCAGAAAGTATGATAAATCTCCCATTTGTTTAAGTGAAAACAGAAAATATAAGAGTTGAATAATACCATCCACATAGCCATGTTAATAGCTCGAGTTTATAATCAAGAATATGACTTGATTATGCAAAGACATTTATCCTTGTTTCCAAATCAACAACACTTTGTATTGTACTTGAGGTGGTTGTGGCAAATAATTGGGTGTCTAAATAACTAAATGTGAACAATGCGTTCTTAGAAGGCACCTTAAAGAAAGTGCTATATGATCTCAAGCAGGCTCCACAAGCCTAGTATAAAGAGATTTATACATTTATCATTGCCATTAGGTTTGTGAACTCCATCGGTGATACTGAAAGTAAAACAGAGAAGAAGAAGTTTCTTTTGTTTCAAAGCAAAAACATACAAATTTTCTTAATCGATTTTTTTTTCCATACATACTTATATATAACTTCATCTCTCTAATTAACTGATGCTAAAGGTTGAAAACGATTCTTTAGAATCATTAGCCTACTCTGATCCCTTATAGATGGAAGACCACGATGACGTTTTCTTGTTGCAGAGAGGAGACCATCACTTTCATGAGATTATTCTTTTGTCTTTAAACCTTCTCTTTGGATCAGATACTTTGATTACTTTATTGTGAGTGAATCTTTGGTGTGCTCCAGAGGCTTTGATTCTTCTGAAAGCTTTGAACCTTCTGCTTGCTCTAGAGTTTTCGATCATTCTGTTTGTTGTGGTGTCTTCGATAGCAAACCTTCTGTTTGCTGCAGTGTCTTTAATGGCATATGATTTATATCCCCTCACAAACTTAGTGTTGGGGGAAGGTCCACACCAAGTTTTAACCTCAATTCACAGAATCTTGTAGAAGGAAGAGACTTGGTGAATATGTGGGCAAGTTAAAGAGAAGTGTGAAGATGCTTAACCTCAATTTCTCCCACTGCAACTCGCTCTCTGATGTAGTGATAATCAGTCTGGAAGTGTTTAGAACGAGCATGTAGAGTCGGATTTGCAGATAGATAGATTGCGGAGAGATTGTCACAATAGACTTCTGCTGGTCCCGACGGAGTGAGACCAATGTCACGAAGAAGGGATGTGAGCCAAGTAATTTCCTAAGAAGCAAATGATAATGTTCTGTACTCTGCCTCTATAGAAGAGCGTGAGATCGTTGGATGCTTCTTGGCAGACCAAGATATGATATTTGAGCCAAGAAAGGTACATAAACCACTGGTGGATTTGCGTGTTATGTGACAGCCAGCTCAGTCACTATCACTGTAAGCACGAAGTGTTGTATCAGTGTTGGATGATAGAGTTAATCCCATGGTGAGAGTGCCTTTCACATAACGCAGAATGTGCTTTAGAAGAGCAAAGTCAGCTTCAGAGGGAGAGTGCATTTTCTGACAAACCAAGTTAACAGCAAACTGAATATTTGGTCTAGTAAGAGTAAGGTATTGCAGCTTACCAGCAAGACTTCGAAAATAGGTCGGATATGTGAATGCAACATTCTGATGTGGAACTCGATCAAGTTGCAGAGGCAATAGAGTTGGCATTGGTTGACACTCAGCCATACCTGCAGCAAGAAGTAAGTCTGTGGCATACTTTTCTTGACTGAGAAAGAGTCCTTCATCAAAGAAATGCGCTTGAATACCTTCAAAGTAATGCAATGAACCAAGATCCTTCATTTTGAATTCGATACTAAGACAATCAATAAGATGTTGAGTGAATTCAGGATTGTTACCAGTGAGAATCATATCATCAACATACAACAATAGGAAGATGATGTTAGAGTTCTTGTAATAGACAAAGAGAGAAGGATCTGGATAGCTGCAAATAAACCCAAATTGTAATAGAAAGTGACTGAACTTGTCAAACCAAGCGCGAGGAGCTTGTTTAAGGCCATAAAGAGCTTTATGAAGCTTGCATATATGATCTGGTTTTTGAGAATCAACAAAACCAGGAGGTTGTGTCATGTAAACTGGCTCTGTAAGGTCCCCATGTAAGAAAGCATTTTGAACATCTAGCTGTCTGATATCCCATTTTTGTGTTGTTGCAACATGCAGGATAGTTCTGACAGTTGCAGTCTTTACTATTGGACTATAAGTCTCTAAGTAGTCAATACCTTCTTCCTGTAGGTAACCTTTTGCTACCAGTCGAGCCTTCAACTTATCAAGAGTTCCATCAACATTTAACTTGGTGCGGAAGACCCATTTGCAACCAAGTACATTCAGCTTATCATCAGGAGGCATGAGTGTAAAAGTGTTGGTGTCATACAGAGATTGCATCTCTGTGTTCATAGCTCCAGTCCAACCTTTGTCTTTGAGAGCTGATGTTACAGTCTTGGGTTCAGGATATGTGGATTTCACAGTGTGAAGCGCATATCTTGGATTTGGTTTCACAACACCAACCTTTGCTAGAGTGGTCATAGGATGAGCATTGCTTTGCATAAAAGAGAGAGATCTCTCTCTCAACAACAACAACGGAGGAGGAGGAAAAGAGAGAGAAAAAGTACTATCAAGGGAGGAAGACACAGGTTCTGTTTCCACAGAGGAGGAAGACAAGTCTTCTGTACTGAAGGATGAACTTAAATTTCTTCATTTGATGTGTTTATTTGTGGGCTCTTTGGTTTTGTAGTGAAAGATATTTCTTCAGTGATGTTGTGGAAGAGTGAAGATGCTAAAGGAACAGTCAAAACATTTGTTCCTGATTGTCAGGCACTCATTAAAGGAGTGGTGGCTTCTTGAAGAAGTGAAGCATATATATCTGAGTAGGGAAAGTGTTTTTCATCAAATAGAACATGTCTGCAAATGTAGACCTTGCCTGTAGGAGGATGAAGGCAACGATAACCCTTTTATTTTTCATTGTAGCCGAGAAAGACACAATGTAAACTTCTTGGATCGAATTTATTCATTGCATAAGGTCTTAAGTAAGGAAAACAGGAGCATCCAAACACCCTTAATGTTGTATATAAAGGTATGCGATTGAACAATGCTTCATAAGGACTCTTTTTATCTCCTGTTACTGAAGAAGACATAATATTGCCTAGAAATGTTGCGTGTGAAGAATGCCTCAGTCCACATAATTGAAGGAACTTTACTCTGAAACATCATGGACATCCCAACTTCTGTGATGTGCCTATGTTTCCGTTCAACTAAGCCATTCTGTTGAGGTGTGTGAGGGACTTGATATAAGCTGTTTAATTCCACAGAGAGATAGGTGAGAGATAAACTTCTTGCTTGTGAATTCACCACCACCATCACATTGGAAATATTGAATCTTTGTAGAAAACAGATTCTCAACAAGCTTTTGAAATATCAAGAAGAATTCATAGAGCTCAGATTTTAATTTAAGAGGATAAAACCAAGTATATCTTGAGTAGTTATCCACAAATATAACATAATACTTAAACCCTTGAGAGGAAACAACAGGAGCAGGACCCCACATGTCACAATGTATTCTTTCAAGAGGTTTTGTTGACTGGAAATCTGAAGGAGAAAATGGCAATCTGCAAGACTTACCTAACTGACATGCTTCACACAAGTTTGGAGTAGTCTTATATATAATAATATCCTTAGAGCGAGCTAATCTTCTATGCCACACTTCACTGCTAGCTGTTTGTTGTCGTGATGAGAGAAGAAGACAAGAAACTGAGACTGTTCAAGAACATACAAGCCTTCATGCTTGTTTCCCATTGTCAGAATCTGTTTGGTTCTTAGATCCTTCACATAAACACCAGTATCATCAAACTCAAAAGAACAAGGATTCTTCACATAATCACTTTCATGAGATTCTTCTTTTGTCTTTGAACCTTCTCTTTGGATCAGATACTTTGATTGCTTTATTGTGAGTGAACCTTCGGTGTGCTCCAGAGGCTTTGATTCTTCTGAAACCTTTGAACCTTCTGCTTGCTCCAGAGTTTTCGATCCTTCTATTTGTTGTGGTGTCTTCGATAGCAAACCTTCTGTTTGCTGCAGTGTCATTAATGGCATATGATTTATAGATACATCTGTCTTCATATATTATAATCATGTTATTCTCGTTTACATTCTTGTCTATGTAAATGATAACGTGGTGACAGTGAATCGAGAGTGAAGATCTATTTTGTGGAAATGACATTTTGACTCGAATGCAGAAGAACCAAGTCAAATATGTAATTCGAAAATGGCAGTAGTAGCTGCATGTCACCAATTTTCATCTACAAGTGCATGGGTAATTGAGTGAGTCTAAACCAGAAATATGAAATTTTTGACAACAAGCAAATTCATTTTGTGAAGTGGTTTAATGCGCATAGAGTGAGCATCGACTAGTTTGGTGGAGGCATAATTGATCGGCGGTGATGGAAGTGTCAGTGATTCCATCTCGATACTGCTATTAAATATTTCGATGTTATAGCGAATTTTTCAATTAAGGAGTTATTAATAACGTTGTATATTTATTACTAATCTTTTTTGACAATGTTATTCTGCTCTTACATTTCCGGTTATTATAGTGTATTATTTGTGTTATATATTGTTTTAATATGAATATTTAGTTTTTTTATTATTCGATATTGTTTATATATATAGTTTAATATTTTATATTTGAAATATTAAAAAACTAGCATATTAATTTTATATATTTATATACAATAGCATTTTGGTGTCTGTGATAAATTTTTTATACAGTAAGTAAACGTTTTCTATACAATAAACCAAAATATTTTTGATAAATTTCACATATAAAATATAAATAATTTATTTATAACGAATTAAATTATAAATAGAATATAAAATATCACACACTAAAATTAGAAAGAAAAAACTAATTAATTTGTAAATAATATTAAATTATTTAGTTTAAATCAAATACAAAACAAAAATCATTAATAGTTTCTTCTCCTCGAGCCTTGCCTTGGGAGGACTCGTGTCCTTGGTTTGAGTGTTTTCGTTGACCTGAGTTGATTGTATAGTTTCTCATGTATTTCATTATTCAACGAAACATAGGATCGATGTCTTCTTTGTCTTCTTAATGTAGATCAAGGTGTATCCTAAAGCTCTCCGAACTATTCTCATGTAATCTCCTCCACATCACTTCCTAGATTATCAACTACTTTTTCTCGTGGCTGTTGAAGGATCTAGGGTATGATTCCAATTGCGGCGAGTCCACATATTAGTCATTTCCTTGTTTCCATTTATGTGTCAGATTGTAAAGCAACACTAAAATTATTGATTACATACCAAACACAATGACATTGTTAATTAGTTCAAGAACAAATATGTCAATTACCTTTGGCTAATGATTCAACTTTATGCAAACAACAAGGACAAAGAAACATAATGAGGCTAATGATTCAACTTTACGGAACGAATCACAATGATACTTTTTTCAAATGAAAAAAAGCGAATTACAAATGACAACAAAGAATTAGATCTATTCTTTTAGATAGTTATTATTCAATTCACAGAGGCTTAGGATTCAACTTTCTTAGTGAAATTCAGAAAATTATAGGTCGAACACATATATTATTAGCATAATTGTGATGGTTCATGCATTAACCTATCAAATTACTAACCTTTAGCAATCATATTGTTTGCCTCCTTGCCCGTTTACAAGAAAACAAGACTTTAGAGACTACAGAATCCGTCCCAAATCAGTCTCAACTGCGGAAGTGAGACTGAATTGGGACTGATGTACACAGTCGCGAAAGTGGAGTCGCTCTTTTAATCAGTCGCACTTGAGTCACATATTTGGGACTGATTAAAGAGTAGATATATCAGTCTCAAAGTGCGACTGAATTTGTAACTGTTATTTTAGTCTCAATGTGCGACTAATCTGAGACTGCATGGTAAGTGACAAAAATCAGTCACAGTTCAGTCTCAAATGAGAATCGGAAGTCAGTCCCAAATCAGTCTCAGAATCCCAGTCACAGATCAGTTCTCAAAAATCAGTCACATATCAGTCTCAAGGCTCAGTCGCAGATCAGTCTCGGTTTTCAGTCATAGATCAGTCGCGTCGCTGAAGAAGCACCCGAACCGTCATTTCGCGGAGGAGGGAGGAGGCATAGAAGTCAAGTGAAATGGGAAGGATGGAAGTGTCGCTTGAAGGTACTGCAAGAGCTCCCAATTCTGCTGGGTCAGATAGGCGATGTTATCCTTGTAACTCGCCATCTCTTCTTGCACGACTTGCTTGTAAGACGCCATCTCCTGCTGCAAGTTTGAAATGGTGTATGTGACAGTAGACTCGGCGATCCCTTTGTTCTTGCCGAGACGATACCTCTTGCCGAGATTCCCGAGTCCATAAATGTTTTCTCGGTAGTCTAGCACTATAGCCTATTAAACCAAAATGATGTTAAAAATTAGGAAAAAAATATAAGAATAGAAATTATAATTAAATTTTAACGAGTACCTGTAGGAAAAGCTCGTAATCTTGATCAGGAGTCATTTGGACCGTCTGAGAAGCACCGTTGGATATATCAGTGTTACCGTCCATCTGAGATTGCATGAACTCGGTCCTAATTTGCTCATAAGAGTCTGCAATTCTCTCTGCCTTTTAGGTCTACGAAGCTCCCATCAGCTGATTTAGTATGTGTCTTCTTGAATACCTCACTAATCGTAGCAGGCCGATTCAATTCTTCCTCCTGGAAAAAAAATATTTAAAATAAAATAAATATTAAAGTAAGTATTATAAATACTTACAAGTTTACATTGAACACCGTAAAAACTTTTTTGTTCTGAGACATGCTTATGCGGGCCACAACCATCACGATCAGAGTAACGAGCAGCCCGAGTTTTTTGGCTCTTCGACTGCGCTTGCTCTGTAGCCCAGTGCTCACAAAGCCTCTCGTAAACCGATGCATGCATCCAACCAAGGCATTCCCCTCATTTTTGACTTGCGTGGTGATTCTCTTCATATGGTTAATGCCGACTTTATCAAACTCTTCTCGCACAGTGTGAGTAATAGTCGGATTCCAGTAATAAATTTGCTACAACAATTTTGAAACAAACATTAAGTTTTAAAGTATATAAACATATAATAAATAAAAGTAAAATTAAAAACAAAACTTAAATGTTACCGCAAATTTTACGAAAAACTGGTCTCGCATGTTTGGAGGAGTATTAGTCCAACTAAGATAAACGTCATCATAACCGCCCCTGATGATCTTCGAGATATGCTCAGAAATTTGACTTTTGGGGGTCTCAATCAAACCTATTAAAACGCATAAAAACAATCATAGTAAATACAATTATAACAAATGTCTTATAAATTTCACGGTAAATTATTAAAATTCATGGTAAACTGTTAAAATTCAAAAGTATTAAATATAATTTATTAATATTCATTTTAATACATTATAAATCAATATAAGTTATAAAAATCTATAAAAATGTATATAAATTATTATGAAAAAATACATAAAATGTTTATAATTTTTTTAGATATATAGTAAAAAGTTTATAAACATTTGTAAATTTTATAAATTTAATTTAAACTTCATAGGAAAAATTTCTTAAAATTTAGTAAAAAAATATAAAAATTCAAATTTTGTTATAGTAAATATTAAAAACTTGTAATTTTTTTTGTTAAACCTATAGAAATTCATAATATAGTTCCAAAAATTCCACAAAATAAGCATAATGACCAAAAATTCAAAACGAAATCATGATATGTATATAATGAATTCATATAAATTCAAAAAAATTCTCTAAAATGTCCAAAAAATTTAAAAAAATTCATAAACAACCATAAAAATTACAAATCAACCACTCTAAAATCCATCAACCTAATTTACCACCTAATTTAACTTAATCTATATTAAATACACCTAAAAAACCTATGAAAGCAGAAATTTTTTTTTAAAAAAAATTACCAAATTGTGCCGGGTTGGGGAAACGGATCCAACTTAGGAAGATCTCTAGCCCGTTCTTCGTTATTGAGAAGATCCTCTAGAGTGAATTGATATGGATGATGCTCTTGTTGGGAAGAAAATCCTTCATCCATCGGTGGAGGGTTTGGATTTTCGGAATTCCAAGATAGAGTGAAATTGGGCGGGGCAAACTCACTGGCGTGAGCTCGAGCCACCGGTAGCCTCGCCGCCGAGCTCCCCGGAGTCACCGGAGAAGAGGATTGGTCTCCACTTTTTTGGAAATTTCTCCCCGATCTCCCTCCTCCTCTTCCTAATCTAGAGCGGGCCGATTGGGACATTGTAATGGGTTAGAAACTGGCTAACTATTGAAAATTTGGGGAGAAAAATCGGCTGTTTACGGAAAAAATTTGGGGAGAATTTGAGGAAGAAATGTCGTCTGTCGCGGGGAAGAAGATTAAGTTGCAGTTAGGTTCAGCGATCTGAGACTGATCTGAGACTGATAATTCTGTCTCAGATCAGTCTCAAATTAAGTGCAGTCCCACTTGAGTTGCAGATTGCTATCTTAAAAAAGCTCGCGAAACTTAAACGATTTCGCGAAATTTTGGGCCAAAGCAATCTGCGACTAAAGTGGGACTGATATTAGAATCAGTCCCAGTTCGGTCGCAGGCGAAAATCTTTATTTTGAAAAAAATGGTCCAAGCCGGGACTCGAACCCGTGACCTTAGACAATTTACATTTTTGTGGTAGTCCAGCAACCACAGGGCTACTGGACTCTTTGAAACATTTATTACGGTCTTACATATATATTAGGCCTGGGCATTTGGGTATTCGGGTCGGTTCTGAGTATTACCCGATCGGGTCCGGGTATTTCAGGCATAAGATTTTGGTACTCGTTTTGGAACCGAACATTATTCGGTTTGGGTCCGGTTCGGGTCCTTTCGGGTCCGGGTCGGTTCAGGTATACATTTTCTATATCCATTTAAGAACCGAAACCATTTCGGTTCGGTTCCGGTTCTGCTTCGGGTACGGATATAGTATTGTAAAAAAAAACGAGTATATTATATACCTAAAAGTACCCAAAAAATTATGTACTCAGGTATAATTTCGGGTATTCGGGTACATTTTTGGGCATTCGGGTATTTTAGGTACCCAAATACCCGAAATATTCGGGTACCAGTTCAGATAATCGGGTACCCGTTCGGGTATCGGATAATACCCGGACCCGACCCGATATTCGCGGGTCTCTATAACAAGACCCGATGGTTACTTTTGCTTATACCCGAATTGGACCCGTACCCAAAATTTCAGGTCAGTTTCGGGTCGGTTTTTCGGGTCCGGGTAAAATGCCCATGCCTAATATATATTACATACTACTTTTTGTGCGGTAAATCACAAATAAAATATTTAAATATGTCTTGGTTGTAATACTTATATTAAAATATTGCGTTTCAAAATATGGAAATAATTTTAGGTGTCTCCATCGTCGTCCTCGTCATCATTCGAGGACGATTTATTACATTGGAATTCATCTTCTTGTTCAACATCTCCAACTTCTGAATCAATATCTTCGTAATCGCGGGTTGAGACAGCCAAATTTTTTATCACGATGTCTTCTACTACCTTCACCAAGACATCGTCATCGTTATCTTGTTGTAGCAAAGGTGGCTCCTTAACTCTGTAGTTTCCGGTGATATTGGCCCTTGGATTCAATTTACAAACATTTAAACACAACTGCCTTGGTTGGGTTGTATAGGGATAGGGAATATAGCAAACTTGATCTGTCTGCGATGTTGCACAATACACATATATACAATTTAAATAATACTGCAATTTTATAGAAATAGAATTATTTACTTTTTATTACACAAACCTAATATAAATGGTTCGTATGAATTATATTTTCCTCTCACTAGCACGTCAACTCCACCACCTGTGTTCTTTCTGGTTCCTTTCCCAATCATAGGATCATACCACTCACATTTGAATAATGTTACTTTCAATTAATTAGTCCAGAGTATTTAAATTCAATAATATGCGTTACGTTTCCATAAAAATCTGCTTCATCAGATGCTTCCGAATAATTAGCCCCCTTCACACATAACCCATAATTGTATGTTTTTCTTAAGCGCCCATGGTCTCGTGTATGAAAAAATACCCTTGAGTAAAGTATATTGGCCATACTGTCACCATCCTATCCAGCCCTTTAACTAGTTCTTGAACCCATGTTGGCCAGATCATTGCAGGATTCGGTAAGCTTACCTGTATGAAGTTTATTATTGTACGCATATATAAAAATATGGTAATAGATAGCTATACGCAGAACAGTGAAATGTATACTTACGTAATCTCTCACCTATGTAGCAAAATCAGCATCTTTTTTACACATGACTTGTTCTTCTGTTAGTTCAGGATGACAATGACGAATGTAGGTTTCACACACGCTGATCCATATAAATTGATGTGCGTTCATTAAAACATGAAATAAATATATATATATATATATATATGTGTGTGTGTGTGCGTGCAATAAATTGACATTATACCGTACCTCTCTAATTCCCGAAAGTAGTCACAGTTCCACAGTATATATGCATGTGCCACGATTTGGTCTACGTCATTTATATATAATTGCTTACTTTTTCCACTTGGTCGACCAACATGTTTAAACATATCGGCAATTCCTTTAGTCAGATAAATAGGAGCTACATCCTCATCATATCTCGATGTCCTTTTCGAATTAAATTGTTACATTTATTACAATGCATATTGTGATCTAATATGTAAGAAAGTTAAACAAGCACATTTTTACCTCTTTTTGGTTTGTACGTGCGAAGGTAAAAATCACTTAGAGAAGTAAGATATCTCATCGTTCAAGTATGACTGTACAATTGATCCAACTGCGTATATTTTATTTTTTGCTTTGCCTTTTAATTTTTTAAAGAACCGTTCAAATGGATACATCCATCGGTACTGCACATGTCCACCCAATGCAGCTTCATATGGTAGATGCAAAGGTAGATGTACCATCACATCGAACACAGAAGGTGGAAAAATCTTCTACAAATTACATAGTATTAAAACTATATTTTCTTTCATTATTTGAACATGACTTTCTTGCAACGTTTTCCTGCACAAATCTCTACAAAAACCTCTGAGGGCTATACAAACAAAGAAAAATTCACTAGTTAGCATATATATGCTCGGTTATTGACATATATTAATAATCTTCCATTTCATAATTACCTGATAGTGCTAAATGGACGTTCCAGGGTAAGAGTTCAACAAAGATGAATCGAAAAAATAGTTCCATGAAAACATGACAACCATGGCTCTTCATGCCTGAAAATTTCCCTCCTTCAATATCGTTACATGTCGCTAAATCTGCTGTGTACCCATCGGGAAATTTAATATCATGTTATACACATGACAATAAACGCTCTTTCGCTGCTGAACTAAGTCTGTATATAGGAACATGAGCTCTACCACGACTATCCAAATGTAACTCTTTCCTCGAGCAAAATCGTGCGATATCCAATCTCGCCTTCACTGTGTCTTTTGATTTGTGTTTCATGTTCATGACAGTATTTAAGAACGCATCAAGCACATTCTTCTCAATGTACATCAGATCAAGACAATGTCGTAGGATAAGATCTTTCAAATATTGCAATTCCCAGAAAATACTTTCTTTGTGCCAATTATGCCACTTTCCATATCCATCAACTTTGTTCACATGTCTGTTTCCTCCACAGTGACATGTTTTTGTTGGATTAACTTCTCTTATACGTTGATAGTACACTTCATCACCGGTCAACGTTGGGGGTGGGTACTGATTTATAGCATCTTTTCCTTTCAAAAAATTTCTTTTATTCCTTCTTAAAGGATGACCTTGAGGAAGGAACCTTCTATGACAATCAAACCAACACGTCTTTCGCCCATTTGGTAATTGGAAGGATCTTGTATCGTCCATGCATACTGGACAAACTAATCGTCCGTGCATTGTCCACCCAGATAACATTTTGTATGCTGGAAGTCACTAATCGTCCACATTAAAGCAACTTTGACATTAAAATTTTGATTGTTGAACTTATCATACGCCTCAACTCCTGACGTCCATAACTCTTTCAACTCATCAATTAGAGGACGAAGGAATATATCAAGACTTCCTCGTGGATGATGTGGACCTAAATTCAAAATCGTAAGCCACAAGTATTCTTCTTTCATGCACATACCGGGTGATAGGTTATATGGAGTCACAATTACTGGCCACAAAGAGTGATTACGAGACATTCCAAAAGGATTGAACCCATCTGTGCATAATCCTAAATATAAATTGCGAGCCTCACTAGCAAATCTAGGGTGCAACTTCTGAAAATTCTTCCACTCTGCTGCATCAGATGGATGAGACATCTCTCCTTCTTTTGATTCATGTTCTGAGTGCCATCTCATTGCCTCTGCATTCTGGCTACTCTGGTATAATCTTTTTATTTTATCAGCTATTGGTAAATACCACATATGACTAAATGGTATTTTGGTTATACCAGAACTCTCCTTGTATCTTACTGCTCCGCAAAACGTACATTTATCTTGTTTTTTCTCCTCTTTCCAAAAAACCATACAATTATGCACACACACATCAATTGTGTAGTAAGGGAGCCCTAAATTTCGCATCACTATCTCAGTTTCATTATACGACGTAGTGCATTCATTATCCTTAGGTAGGTATTCTGAAATGAGTTATGCCCACTCGTCTAGTTCACGTTCGGATTCATCATAACTTGTTTTCATGTGCATCATATGAGATGCTAATGATAATTGTGAGTGACCACCCTCACAACCATCATATAAGGGATTGTTAGTAGCTTCTAACATGGTATAAAAATTTTGAGCCTCACTATTAGGTACTTCAACTGTACTTTGATAATCATATCCTTCACCACCTTCGTTAATATTAGTTTGATCATAACTCGTGTTATTTTCAGCGGGAAATGCATCATTTACCATTCCTACATATGTATCTTCTACATGATATAATTTTTCTTGATTTTCGCTACTCCCATATCTTGCACTACAACTTCCTAAATCAACATTCAAATCTTCCCCATGCATGGACCATACATAATACTGCGGCATAAATCCCCGACTAAATAGATGATTTGCAATTTTTTTCCCGGGCAAAATTTTTTATTTTGGCAAGAAATACAGGGACAACAAAAATTACCCCTATTATTGAGTGCAAATAACTGATTACCCGCAAATGTCATGAACTCATCCACTCCAGCAGCAAATTCCGCCGATATGTTATTTGTTTCTGCATCAATTCTTCTATACATCCACTCCCGAAAATTAGAGAAATTATAATTTCCCTTCATTTTTCCTCTCACAAACTAATTTTTACTTCTCTCTAAACATTTTCTCTCTCTAGACCCGTTTTTTTTCATTTCTCTCTTTTGTGTTTGTGAAGACAAATGTGTGGTGCTTATATAGGATATTTTTGTGACTGATTTGCAACTTAACAGTGACTGCGACTTGTGACTGATATATCAGTCACACTTTTCGGTTACGTTAGGTACAACGCATTAAAAATGTGTTTACCTAACTAGGAGGGACTGATTTGTGACTGAGCTCTGCGACTTCAAATATCAGTCTAACCTCAGTCCTAAAATTTGTGACTCGACTGAGACTGTCACCCTCAGTCTCAGATCAGTCTTAACAGAGTCCCAAAAGTGCGACTGATGTAAGACTGAGTTGTTCAATCCCACTTCTGCGACTGATTTGCAACTTTTATTTTTCAGTCTATCTTCAGTCTTACATCAGTTCTAAATCAGTCACAAAAATTGCGAATGTTTAATCAGTCACACTTTGCAGTCACAGATGGCGTGTTTTCTTGTAGGTAACTTATAAACAGACGTTTGAGAAGTTAAATAAGAATGAGAAACAGCGAAGAAACCATACATTGTAAAAATGAGATCGATGTAAAACCATATGTTTGAGAGAAAAATAAGAAAGAGAGAAGTAAACCATAACATTTAGCCATCAGTCACCAATTTATACAAAACTATACAGTTCAGAGAAAAAGAAATGGCGAAGAAAGCCCTAACATTTAGCAATCATTCACAATTTTATACAATCAGATTAAGAGAAGAAGAAACGGCGAAGAAATCTCTAACCTTTACCAATCAATACAGGAGAAACTATGGGACAAAGATTTAGAGTGACACAATGGGAGAAGAAGAAGAACCGTCGAAGAAGAATAAATTGTGAAGAAGAAATAGCAAAGAAGATGTGAAACGAAACAGCGAAGAAATCTGAGTCTTTAGGTTAATAATAAAATATTTTGATCATACGGTTGAGATTAAAAATTACAGCCAATCTGAGTCTTTGATCCTACGGTTGAGATTGAGAATCAAGCCAATCCGAGTTATTGATCCTAAGAGCATCCACATTGAAAGTTTTTAGAGGGGTTCTTCAATTAAAATAATATTATTTTAAGACACTTAAGTGAGAGGGATTCTTAAATAAGAGAGAGAAAAAATATAAAAAAAGACGAAACTAATCACACGCTTATCATTATGATCTAATATTAGTTCTAAACAACTTTCTCTCTCCGAAAAGTGATTTCCGGTTTTATTACGGTTTAGTTTTGTGTCGCTTTAGGGGTTGCGGCTCCGGGGTCAATGGGGATTCCGGTCAGTCGTCTCTAGGGGTGGGTCTCGGGGGTTAGTTGGTGTCTCTTAGAAGTGTAGGTTTTGGAGGGTGCGGGGTTGTCTGGTAAGTTATCGGTGGATCTGGCAGATTAGAGCAGGTGAAGGAGTTTCAGGGGTGTTTCGTCTCTCGATCTCTTTCCGAGGGGTGAATCTACAGGTTTAAAGAGGTTGGTTTTCGTAGACGGGCGGAAGGGGCTTCGGGGTAAGTTTGGGTTTTTGGAGGCCTAGGGTTTGGAGTAATAGGGGTTTTTGTGTGGGTTTGTGGCGGATCTGGGTTTTCCCAAAGGTTTAAGGAAGGCGATTCTCCGTCACGGAAAAGTAGCTGATGTGTCTGCATTTTAGCGCATTTTAGGGGCATTATTTAGCATGTTTTGCATTCATACTTGCAGTATTATCATTGTTTTAGGTTCTTTTAGGCCTAATTTGCATATTTAGTATTGGGCATTGCATACATTGCATAAAGGCAGTTTTTAGGCACTTTTGGAGCTTATTACGGAGTATTTTGAACTACAAGAAGACCTATGGGAAAATCGGCTGGCCTAAAGTTGAAGTTTAGGATGTGATCTAGAAGATTTGGCATATCTCCATGACAATCGACCATCACTTGGTCGAGTGGTTTTTCGCACCAGAATGTTGACTTTTTCGTCAGAGTTGACTTTTTATGGCTTTTTGTAAAAAGGGGCCTATGTATACCCCTTTATGTAAAAAGGCAAGCCCAATAACTGCCCCATTGGGAACTTTCTAGGACTTAAGGAAGCCTTAGTGACAGCCCCTATTGTCCAAGCACCTGACTGGACTCTCCCTTTCGAGATAATGTGTGATGCTAGTGATTTTGTTGTTGGAGCAGTTCTAGAAAAAAAGAAGGATAATAAGCTCAATGTGATTTACTATGCTAGTATAACACTAGATGAGGCCCAAGTGAAGTACGCCACAACAGAAAAGGAGTTACTTGTAGTGGTGTTCGCCTTTGAGAAGTTTAGATCCTACTTGGTTGGATCGAAAGTTATTGTGCATACAGATCATACAACTCTAAGGTACTTAATGAAAAAGAAGGATGCCAAACCTAGACTACTTAGGTGGATTTTGCTGCTGCAGGAATTTGATATGGAGATAGTTGACAAGCCAGGGATAGAAAACGGTGTCGTAGATCACCTCTCCATGATGCAGGTGAAAGGACCCCTTCCAATAGACGATGACATGCCGGAAGAACATTTGTCGAGTTTCACCATCGGATACTCGAGCATGACACTCGACCAACCTTTGGTCGAGTGTCAGACACACAATCAGAATGTATGTTTTTCGATTGGTTTGAAGCTTGTAGGGACTTGTTTGCCGTGGTATGCCGATCTGGTTAACTTTTTGGTAGGAGGAGAACTGCCTAAGACTCTGAACCATCATCAAAAGAAGAAATTCTTTCGGAATGTGAAGTAGTACTTTTGGGATGAACCCTTTCTCTACAAGAAAGGGTCTGATGGACTATTAAGAAGGTGTGTGTCAGAAGAAGAAGTTAAAGGAATATTAGAACACTGACATGGATCCGCATATAGAGGACACTTTGCTGCATTCAAAACAGCACAAAAGATTCTTCAATCTGGATTTTGGTGGCCATCGATCTTTAGAGACTGCCAAGAGTTTATATCCAGGTGCGATTGTTGTCAAAGAACGGGCAGTATAAGCAGGAGGAATGAAATGCCTCAGAATCCTATCTTAGAAATAGAAGTGTTTGACTGATGGGGAATCGATTTCATGGGACTTTTTACACCACCATCTTTAGGAAACAGCTACATTATGGTTGCTGTAAATTATGTTTCCAAATGGGTGGAAGCCATTGCATCTCCCACAAACGATGCTAAGGTAGTACTGAAGTTGTTCAAACACGTCATCTTTCCCAGGTTTGGAGTGCCGAGAGTTGTGATCAGCGACGGAGGGTCTCACTTCGTCAACAAAGTCTTCGAAAATTTGCTTAGGAAACATGGGGTTAAACACAAGGTCGTTACTCCTTATCATCCCAAACTAGTGGGCAAGTTGAAGTATCTAATAGGCAGATCAAGTCTATTCTAATGAAAGCAGTTGGGCTATCAAAGCGAGATTGGGCTGCCAAACTGGATGATACTCTTTGGGCTTATCGGACTGCCTTCAAAACACCCATTGGGAGAACTAGAGTACAAATTGATTTGGGCAACCAAGCTTCTGAACTTCGATTTCAAAGGAGCCCACGACAAGAAGATTCAACCAAAAACGATCACAGCTGGTGATCAAGTGCTTCTCTTTAACTCTAGACTCAAGCTGTTTCCCGGAAAACTTAAATCAAAGTGGTCTGGTCCGTTTAAAGTGCTGAAGGTTCTACCATATGGAGTAGTCACTTTGACCAACAATAAAGGAGAAGAGTTTACAGTAAATGGTCATAGAGTTAATCCATACTTGGCAAACTACACAATTCCCGAGGGAACTTTGGTTCTTCTCGATGAGCTACCTCATCTCCAATGAATATGAAGAAGTCAAGCTCGAGATTATAAACAAGCGCAGTTGGGAGGCAATCCCAAATGTATCACACTAAACCCACTATCTCCCTAAAAAGCTCTCTCTAATTTTCTCTCTTTTTGCAGAAGCTTCTTTGTGAAATCGCCACTCCTCTCAACATCTCCACGACACTCGACCAACAGCTACTCGAGTTTCAAAATCGAGTATCGTGATTTCTCCTTTCTTTTCGACAGACGAACTCCATGTCTGACCGCAAAGCCAACTATACTAGTCTCCTCCGACTCAAGGCCAAGAACAACGCTCGTTACAGAAGCAATCCTCATGAAGGAGAATCTTCTAGGGGCGGGTGCAAACCTGACAAAAAAGAGAAAAGAAGGTTGGTAACACAATCTGAGAATGAGTCAGAGGAGGAAAGAGAATACATGGATGAAGATGATCCAGAGATGGGAAACGAAGAAGGCACATAGGAGGATCTAGAGGCTAATCTCGTGGAAGAAACACTCCGAGAATTGAGATATGGCGAGAAAGAAGCTGAGGAAGCAAGGGAGATCATTCAGGCCGGAATGAAGGAGAAGGAGATGAAGAAAAGGCACAACGCAGCAAGAGCACTCAATGATCTGCGGAGAATGGACTTCATAGGCACCCGCTACCCATGCAAAGAGGCGTTAACGGCAATGGGCATAACTAGGGACGTGGATCTAATGCTGCAAAACTCTGGGCTGTCCACATTCGTATCTCATCCAGAACGTGCGTATAAGGAAGAGACCATGCAATTTCTCGCCACAATCCAGATTGTTCTCTATGATGCAGAGAATATGGGCCTTCAAGAAACACAAGGTGGCGGGTACATCTTCTTTAAAATTAGGGGGCGAGACTATCACATGACTTTCAGAGCACTACGGGATTTGTTCCAGTTTCCTAGAGCCGAATCCGAGAACTATGGACCTGATTTTGACAGAGCCGAACTAGATGATCTATGGCGCTCCATAGCCTCAACAAGGAGTAGGTTCTCATCAGCTCGATCGAAGGATTTCTCTTCCCGAAATCCAGCTTTGAGGTATTTTCGCATGATCCTTGCAAATACTTTCTTCTCACGTTTTACTACAGGCACTATCAATCTTGGGGAGATGGAAATGTTGGTGACTGCGCTGAAAGACATAGTCGGACCAAAGAGTGACAGATCCCTGATCCTTGGAGATGGAAATGAAGCAGGTCTTACCATCCAATTCGCAAATCAGCTTGTCACTTACCGCGATTGGGCAAAGGACAACAGGACTGGCGGACGTGACGGCAAGATAACCGTTGGAGACCTCGTCACTTGCATTTTGGAAAGGTGTGGAGTGCCAATGATAGAGAATGGGCAGAACCTCGGTTCATGAACATGGACCATCTAAGGAGGAGTCAATTTCTATCCGCTGCAGAAGTACAAGGTAAGCCTATATACTCTTTCCATCACTTGTTAATACCAAACGCTTTGCTGCTTCTGCCCAACAGGAAATACACGTCAATAAGGATGGGGCAGAACACGGACTTTAACCCACCTTTGGACGCTTTATATGATCCCAATGGTCGACCGCCACACTCGTCTCCAACAGACAGTGACGAAGTAGATCCCGAGGCGTACTGTTTCGAAGAATACACTATGCCACCACGTCAGGGAGCCCCAATTAAAGAAGCACACAAGCACATTGGCTTGTTTCAAAAGATGAACAAATGGCTCATGAAGAAAGTAAAAAAGCTGACTGCTAGTGACGAGGCTAGAAGGCAAGAGAATGAGGAGCTGAGCAGAAGAGTAGCTGTTTTGGAAAGGAACAGCGGTCCGCCATCACAGCCAATTCGTCCAAGGCGAGCTTCTGTATCCAAGGACCGTGAGAGGCAGCAGCAACCACCACCGGCTAGGCACTCCTCAGCAAACACCGCGTCGTTCTTATACAGGAGACCATCCGACACAGCATGTGCAAGCTCGAGCCAGACACTCGAGCAACATGAGGTCGAGCATCAATCACGACACTCGACCGAGACACTCGAGCAAGCTAAGCTCGAGCGTCAGAGGGAAGATGCTCGTTACATGGAATTCATGCGAAACCAAGCCACCGACTACTGGAACAACTAAAAGGTACCAAATTCCTTCCCTTCATTGTATATACCATTGCATATTTTCTCTTGACTTACTGGTCTAGGATCCTCTTTCGAGCTTTTATACACACAAGGGGCTGTGTGATTCAAGTTTGGGGGAGGGTTTTAGAGGATATTTGATTTTGTTTTCTGTGATTCTTAGTTTTTATTCTTCTTATTTCATCTTTTGCATATCATCTAAGGCATAGAAAAACCAAAAACATTTTCACTTAGCATACTTTTTCAATTACATATCATCTAAGGCATAGAAAACCCATAAAATTTTGAAAAAAAAAATTGAAAAAAAAACCATTAGTTAAAAATAGAGTGTTCATGTAGCTGCATCACATTCATATAGGATTGAGTCTACAATTTTGGGAATCATCTTGCTAATGATAGACAGTCTTGCTAGGTTGATTGGCTAGTAACCACAATGAACTTTTAGACTTGCGTTTTTGCCCTCTTGAACACTGATTGGTAGATCATTGACCTTTGAAATCGATGCTTATGTTGTTCTCTCTCTCTCTCTCTCTCTCT
>JAKUCM010006208.1:0-19136 GCA_023374145.1 Lepidium sativum
TAATGACCCTTTCATAATCTACTCAGTTTTCATAAATTACATTAATATTCTTCGCTGTCTATTTAATGAAGTCAAATCTTATGTAGAGATGAATGTATAATAAATAATTTTAATGTTATATTTATTTTATATGTATTTTGTTTAAATGTGAAAATTAAGTTTATACGCATACAACATAAAATATATCTTCGCAATAATAAGAAGTTAGCGTTCTATTCGCTTTTTTTTTGTTTAAAAAATAATCATATTTACGTATTTTGATCAATTAGGTTTTATGAAACCTAAATATACCGCTTTTCTATAAGTACAAATAGTTCTTGACGTTATTTTCATCATATTAAACTAATATAACAAAAGATAATTTAGAATTTTCTCGATTGCTTATGATTCATGAATACGTTAAATATAAAGTAACTAAGACATCTTAACAACTACGTATCATATCTTAAATTTTAATATGCAGAAGATCATTTTCCAAAAACAAATAAAGAAATTGGTTATAGATGTGTAAGATAAAACAGAGAAAAGAATTATAATAACATAAATTTGTAAATAATCACTATTTGATAACAGGATTTACAAATCTTTATGCGTATTTTTCTATAACCACTTTATGATAACAAGATTTAGGAAACTAGCTCCTACACAACTTAGGGTTTGTACCATTATAATTATTTATTCATTCATTTAGTGATTATGTTTAGTTATTTTTGATTTTTTTTTTGAAGATGAGTAAGAGACATCTGGTTCTAAGTGTCCATATGTTCAAGCGAAAACCAGATATGAAAAAATCAAGGACTGTAAACCAACCAAGTTTTACAGATAAATCATACATATCTGGTCGTGAAAATTCTCCAGGCTAAAACGAGCCAATTTGTTTTGCGTCTACGTCAAATGGAAATGTTATGGATTCACATAACGGACTGCATAATCCTTCTATTAATTTCATATCCTATAATTCTGATTCAAATTCTTCTGACTGTGACGTTGATGAGTTACTTATACTCTGAAAACTTCCATGAGTGTCTGGAAATTTAGCAAGGGTAAAAGAAGTTGAAAACAAGGAATTTCGCTTTTATATGGCACTTATACCAGAAGCACAAACAAAAATAAGCCGTAATTTCCAGAACTTTTGAATATCATAACTTGGTATTCAGTAGTATTTTTTTTATAATTTTTTTGTAGAGTACATTGATGAAGGTGATCTTGTACACACATGTCAACAATGTGGTGCTATTTTCTGGTATAATGAAAAGAGTAAAAAGAATAGAAAGTCTACAAAGAATCCTATATTTACTCTTTGATGTTTACAAAGCCAGGTTAAATTACCTTTACTTAATGTTGTCCTAAATCTTCTAAGAAAGCTGGTCAATAATGATGATGAGTTGAGCCGGCACTTAAGAGATAATATCAGAGCGTACAACATATTATTTTCATTCACTTCTCTTGGTGGAAAAGTTGTCAAATCTTCTGCTAAAGGCAGTAGACCTAAAATGTTTCAATTAGATGGAGAAAATTATCATTTAATGGGTAGTTTGAAACTAGCTCATGGTGTGATTCCAAAATTTATGTAATTGTACATTGTTGATACTAAGAATGAGATTGATAACAGACTTGCTGCAATAAGGTATCCTTTTATTTGATATAAACTACTACAAATATTTTATAAATTTATTTATGTAATAAATTGATTTTTTAAATAGTACAATATTTATATTTTGTGAATTTATAATATACTATAGTAAAGTAGAATAGTTTTACAAAATTATGAAGTTATTATAAATATTAGCGTTCGTAAAATTAGATTTTTAAAGTATGAATAGAATATATTATAGTAAGTGTACGTTGCATGTACTAGCTTTTCACTTAATATTATAAGAATGGAAGTAATGTTGAAAGTTACAAAAAGAAAGATAATCTAAGAAAAGAATGTTACCGAGGCTATTATGAAAATGTTGTATGTTAAAAAATTTAGGTATGCGAGTTACAAATTTGATGGCAATTCTGATCATACATTTACTATGAGAATTATAAGTTATCAGAAAAATATGGAAGGACTTACGACACTCCTACAAAATTTGAAATAGCAGCATTGATTTTTCGGAGATTTTAGCATAGGCATGCTACCACGTGATATTGTTATTTAGGAAAAATATGGTATATTATAGAGGATAAAAGAGATACATCCTTCTTATATTGCTCTGTAGTATCCTCTGACTTTTTGTACGGTGAAGATGGCTTTAGATCGCATATTGAGAAAGACGTTACTCGAAATGCTAATACAAGAAAAATCCATCAATAGGTAAGAGGCAATAGTTTGAGTTCCAGATTCAAGAAAGGAAAAATGAATCGCACGTTTTACTTCATTGTAGAAGGTTATTTCAACAAGTTTTAATAGATGGTTACACTATGATTGAGTCAAACATATTGACTTATATAAAACTAAATTAGACGAGTTTAAGAAGTGATAATTTTGACTCTTTTCAAGAAGCAACTGCGCAAGGCAAACTCGATCTACGTGATCAAGAGAATTTTTTTTACCTACCACCATCATTTATCAGAGGTCCTACATACTTAGACGCGATGACTATATGTAAACATTATGGATGTCTTGATCTATTTATTATGTTTACGTGTAATACAAAGTGGCATGAGCTTCATAGATTCTTTGAAGAACATCATTTGAATGCTAAAGATAAGCCATAGATTATTTCCAGAATGTTCTAAATGAAACTTGATTGCCTCATGGATGATTTGATGAAACGACCCCTACTTGGGAAGACTGTATAGTGTAAGTCATATCTATAAATAATTTTATTATTTTGTTTTGAAAATTATTAAAATATAAGAATCACATAATTATTGCAGCCATGTATACTACAAAGTTTCATAAAAGAGGTCTTTCTCATGCTCACATATTAATATAGATGGATCTTGAATGTAAGTTTCCAATGTCAAATGAGATAGACAAGACCATATCAGCTGGAATCCCTGATAGATTTGAAGATGAAGAATTATATGGCGTTATGAAAGATATGATGATATATGGACCATGTGGAGCCTTGAATTGGAATTCGCCATGTTTGGTAGATGGTACATACTCTAAGTTTTACCCTAAAGATCATGTAGTAGACACCAAAGTTAATAAAGAAGGTTTTCCGATTTATAGAAAATGTGAGACCAAACATTTTGTTGAAAAGAATGGTTTCAAATGCGACAAGTATGTCATTCTATATAACCAAAAGTTGTTACTTTAGTATAGGGCTCATAGAAATGTTGAGTGGTGTAATTAGTCTAGTGCTATCAAATATTATTCAAATACATTATTAAAGGACAAGATAGAGTAGCTATTGTTGTTGAGAATCAATCAACTAATGAGAGTGGTTCTAGCGATAACAAAAATGAAATCAAAAGATTTACTTTTGTTTTATTTTATTTAAGAAATATAGTACTAACTACTTTCTTTTTGTTCCTTGAATTGTCATCATACTATCAATATTAGTATTTTATTTGTTTGTATGTTTTTTAGATATGTATACGCATGTGAGACATCATGGAGAATGCTTAAATTTCCTATACATCATCTAACTAGAAAAGTTATATTTTCACTTACCAAGAAATCAACTTCTCTTATTTGAAGAGAATGACCACGTTGAAAATATATTAACTAGGAAAGATTTAGATAATTCTATGTTTTTGGCTTGGATGAGACTAAATAAGGTCAATTCAGTTGCTAGAAATCTTACATATGCAGAAATTCCTAATTATTTTATTTGGTGTGCCAAAGATAAAGAATTTCGGTTAAGAAAGAGAGAATTCCAGTCTTTCTTAACCGAAATTCTTTATCGTTTGGCAGCACCTAAATAAAAGTTAAGGTTAAGGAAGTTTCTGCATATGTAAGATTTCTAGCAACTGAATTGACCTTATTTAGTCTCATCCAAGCCAAAAACATAGAATTATCTAAATCTTTCTTCTTCAAAGGTGGTCTTCCACGTTTCCTTTTACCAATGCCTATTGATTTCCCAGCCCCCTTAGATGTTGTGTTCGTGTCAGTTGTATAGGTGTTTGTAGTTCCTAGTCGGAGTTTTGCAAGAATTCTTACAGGTTCAACAAAGTTGAGTTTCTGTTCTTCCAGAATATCCGACAAGGGTTCTTCATACTCTTGTTCCATTTGGTCAATGTGACGTATCCGTGCTTTAACCATTTCAACGGCATTATCCTCAAATTGGCCTGATTCCACTGCATGTCTCACCCTTTCAACTGTTGATGCGTTTTCTGCAGGGTTAGGGCCATTTGTATACTTTATCATGAAGTCTGTCAGTTCCCCCATTGCTTTTTCTACAGCTTCAGTTGGTATGGTTCTTTCTTCAGGTTCTTGTAAAAATCATATAATCTCTTTCCCTGGCCGTTTGGGTATTAATTCAACCTCTGCTTCACCATTTCCCACATCTGAGGTAATTCCACTGTTTACTGCTATTGAGCCTGAACCTACTTCCCTTTGCGGTAGGGACGGTTTGACTGATTTCCAAGCTAATTCAGGTTGGCCCTGAGGAGTGTTCCTTATGTAGCTGGGGTAAGGAGATGATCGATGGTAATCTCTCTAGTAGCTACTTCTGGCTTTTAACTGATAGCTCTTATCTGGTTCTCTGCAATGACCTGAAGAGGAATAGTTATCGTTTCTCCTATTACTCTCTGACTTCCTCCTGTAGTCATCAACAGTGAGACGTCGAGTTTCCTCTTTTCTTACTTGTTCAAGTTCAAAAAATTGACGGTATTTTTCCTTGTTTACCCGCTCACATGCTAACTTTGGGCAGTCTTGTTGCTCGTGGCTCATTCTTTTGTAGAAAAAGCAGAATTTTCTAGTTTTTCATACACCAATTGAGCTGTAAGTTCCTTTCCTCATGGGAGCTCAATAGTAACTTCTGTAATTAGATGTAGTAGATCATTTATCTCCACTCTTACTCTGGCTGCAGCCAAGGTGATGTCAAATTTTTCCACTTTGCCAATATCTTCCCCAATACTCTGTATGATATCTGTTGTCCACAAATGAACAGGGATACCTTGGACTTTTACCCAAGAGGAGATCTGGGAAGGGAACTCAGAAGATAGCCTTTGTTCCCATTGTTGGATGATGAACATCCATTTTGCAAAATGGTAAGGTCCATTCTTAGTGACTTGTTTTAGATCTTCTTCTTTTTCAAACTGGAACTGAACTAATCCTTGCCCTAGATCCGAGCCCACTGGTTTTGGTGATATCTTCCAGTGTTCAGCAAGAAAAGGAATAAGGGACCACACCCTTTGAGCTCTTGGATTTGTAAGTATTACTAGAGCAGTGAGATACCTTTTTGCTATCAAGTTCGAGTTGTCTGAGAGAATCTAACTAGTGTTTTGCAAACTCCCACACTTTATTTCTTCTTATCCTTTACGTTTAACTGAATAAATTTGGGTGGTTTTCCTTCGTTTTCTGAGGAACATATGTTGTAGCTTAATTTTATAAGTAAATATTACATCAATTTATCTTTTAATTAAATTCAGGTAGGTAAACAAGATGATGAATCGTTCATTTGAAAATACGGGAGGAGATTGGGTAAAATCAGACGTTTTTTATTATTTTTTTATTTTTTGAACACAGTGATACTTTTTCTTTATTTCTTTTTTGTCAAATGAATCCTTCTAGATTGTTGAAACAATCACGTCGTGGAGATTACATGTTGATTGTTAAATCAAAGAAATTTGTGAAAGAAAGACAAGCAAAAGTAATGAAAATGATTGAAGAAATTGTAAAAGAAAAATAAGTAGTTGATTAGAAATCGTGGAGATTACATGTTGTCCACCACTCAAGCATCTTTCGAGTATAATAGAAGACTTGGATTGTTCTCAATTCAAAGTTCAAAGCCGAGGTAGCAACAACATTGTGCCAAGTCAGTCACTTTTGTCTTTTGCTTCTCCCCCAAAGTACATTAATATTTGTTCATCTATGACTTTTCACGTTTCTTTCTCGGACCAAACCGTAACTAAACCATGTCTGGATCCATCTCGGATTCCATTTGTTCATTCTACACACTCAAATCTTTTGAATGTGTATCATTTTCATTTTTTCTGGAACTGAAATGAGTAATGAGTATCACTTTCTCTTAAACAAAATATACGTACACTAATATATTTGATATTTTGGTTAATATGATTTAACTATTCATGATAAATACTTCAAAGCCTTTTAACAAAAAAAAATTGATAAATACTTCAAATAATCAAATGCATTAATATATTATGTATTCAAATGCATTCATTTTTTATAAAATATCTCAAATTTATCTCACTTCACCATATCCAAAGTTTATCAAATGCATTTATTTTTACAAAATAGCAAATATTACTGGTTATAAATTATCAAATATAATAACTTTGCATTTAAATATGTAAAACATCTTATAAAATAAAACAAAGCAAAATTCTTCCATGTATAATGGGAAATACTTTGGAAGAAGATTCTATAGTAAACAATTTATGGGGTTGACCGGAAAAGTATGTAAATCATTTTTTAGGCATACAATTAAGAAAGAATGATTAGAATAGTTCAATAAAATATGTTAATTACTAGAATATTATCTTGGCAATTATGAATAATAAAAAATATGAAATTACTTGTATTTTTTAAAGGTATAAGTTTATTACGAGAATGCCATTTAGTTTTTTTATTTATTTTAAATAATCCAAAATGTTTTGTTTCTTATTCTTCTTCGTCACAGAAAAATAAGAAATAACAATGAATTTCTTTTCTAGTTTTTGTTGTGTTTTTGTGTCAATTTCTTGAAGTTTTAGGTATTCTAGAGTCACCTTCATCTCTTCTCTAAGGTATGAATTCATTAGCTCCATTTTCATGTAATTTCATAATTTCAAAATTGAGTATTTTCTATATAACTCGAATATGAGGGTTTTGTTGAGTGAATTGAGTTGCTTTGTGTTAAATATTGGTTGGGTATCTTGATTATAGCACAAAATTACAAGTTTAATGAGTTAATTTTGAATTTTTTGAAATTTTTTAAAAGTTAGGTTGAAGAAAATTAATAGTGAACCAAAACCTACATAACATGTATTATAGCACAAAATTACACGGTGTGTAGGTTTTGGTATGTTATGTAAGTTTTGATTCACGTTATATAGGTTTTGGTATGTTATATAGGTTTTGATTCACATTGTTTATGTTTTGGTATGTTATGTAGGTTTTGATTCATGTTGTGTAGGTTTTGGTATGTTATGTAGGTTTTGCTACACGTATTGTAGGTTTTGATATGTTATGTAGGTTTTGATTCACGTTATGTAGGTTTCAGTATGTTTTGTAGGTTTTGCACCTACATAACATACCAAAACCTACACAACGTGAATCAAAACCTACATAACGTGTAGCAAAACCTACATAACGTGAATCAAATCTACATAACGTGAATCAAAACCTACGTAACCTAGCAAAACTACATAACATACCAAAAATTACATAATGTGCCAAAATCTACACATTTTTTTCTCAATTTACGCACGACTAACGTGGGATTACTCATTAATAACAGTTTCGTAGTATTTTTTTTTTCAAACGAAAAAAATGTAAACTAAATTTATTTGATGTTGAAACATTACATTTGTAATTTCTATTTTTTTAATTAGAATTAGAATTTACTTATCTTTTTAAATTAATTTATTAATTCACCCTACGATTAAACTTGGGAAAAATATCTCATTAAGTCAAAAATGGCTTTAGAGACCGACACTGATTTACCAAAATAGCCTTCTATCAGTCCTTATTTAAATAAAATAAAGTCGAGCCCAAATTCAACAACACAGAGCTGACGTTGCAGTTCTCTCTGACCCACCGCGAAATCCTGATCCGAAAACCATCAATGGCGTCAGAAGACAACGGATCCAGATCCGAATCCATTACCACTCCCAACGCTATGGAAATGCCGCCGTCTCAGCCGAGGAAGATTGCACTGATTACCGGAATCACCGGCCAAGATGGATCGTATCTGACTGAGTTCCTTCTCGGGAAAGGATACGAAGTTCATGGCCTGATCCGTCGATCATCGAATTTCAATACCCAGCGAATCAACCATATCTACATCGATCCACACAATGTCCACAAAGCTTTGATGAAGCTCCACTACGCCGATCTCACAGACGCATCCTCGCTCCGCCGTTGGATCGATGTGATCAAGCCAAACGAAGTTTATAACCTAGCGGCTCAATCTCATGTCGCTGTATCTTTCGAGATCCCTGATTACACGGCTGATGTAGTCGCAACTGGTGCACTCCGTCTCCTTGAAGCTGTCAGATCTCACACCACCGACACTGGCCGAAGCATCAAGTATTACCAAGCCGGATCTTCGGAGATGTTCGGATCAACTCCTCCTCCACAATCGGAAACGACACCGTTTCATCCCAGATCTCCCTACGCAGCGTCCAAATGCGCAGCTCATTGGTACACAGTCAATTACCGGGAAGCTTATGGTCTATACGCCTGTAATGGAATCTTGTTCAATCATGAGTCACCTCGTCGAGGTGAGAACTTCGTGACCAGGAAGATAACAAGAGCCTTGGGAAGGATCAAGGTCGGTTTGCAGAGGAAGCTCTTCCTTGGGAACTTGCAGGCAGCAAGAGACTGGGGATTCGCTGGAGACTATGTGGAAGCAATGTGGCTGATGTTGCAGCAAGAGAAGCCAGACGATTACGTGGTTGCAACAGAGGAAGCACACACAGTGGAAGAGTTTCTTGAGGTGTCATTTGGATATTTGGGACTCAACTGGAAAGATCACGTTGAGATCGATAAGAGGTACTTTAGACCAGCTGAAGTAGATAACCTCCAAGGAGATGCAAGCAAGGCAAAGGAAGTTTTGGGTTGGAAACCAAAAGTAGGATTCGAGAAGCTGGTGAAGATGATGGTTGATGAGGATCTTGAGCTTGCTAAGAGGGAGAAAGTGCTTGTGGATGCTGGTTACATGGATGCTCAGCAGCAACCTTGATTTGATCTATATACAAGAGAGAGAGTTACATTAAAATCTGCTTCTATAGAGTTACATTTCTTTTGTGTATTTTCTGCTTTGATGCTTGTTTTGTTGTTTTCAGTTTCTCTGTTGTTTATTTAAGTTATTCAATTTGCTTCCCTCAATGAGCTCGAGGATGAAGCATAGTGAATTTTGTATGAAAGGGAAAAAGAAGCTAATGAAAACTGTATTCTTCTACTTGTGAATTTCTTGAAAATACCCTTCAGACAAAAGTGGCTCTATTACATCATTTTACCTTTGAATTGGCTCTAATATCACTTGGCAAAGCTTTTCTCATTGAGATGTCGGTTATGCTAACGACTAAAGTATCACACAGTTCGACACACAGATTATAAATCATGATTTTACCGAATTGCCGTTTACATTTGAGGTTGCTCAATATCAGTCTCAGTACCAAATCAAATTTATCACAATATTTGCAAACTTGAATGTACCTTTAATAGAAGCCACACCACTCTCGATTCAGTATCATGATTGAATCCATTGGAATTCTGATTCTGACACTCTTTAGCTTTAATTACAAAATTGAGAGCGACAAAACACTGCGTTTCCAAAGGCTAGATTTCTTGGGACGGGGTTTAAAAGAGAAGTTGAGTCCAAACATCTCCTTAGACGCCAAATCCATGTCCAGGAACCCCATGAGCTTTCCCACAACAGAGGCACTTTCTCGGACATGATTTATGTCTTTGGTCTCTGACCAAAGACGATGTGACAGCTGGAGCCGCCTGTGCTTCGTGTGTAGCCCAATGCCCCATCTCAAGAACAAGTTCTCTCTCTCTTCTATAGTCAGTTTCTTCTGCATCAGCTCACTCAACTTGTACCTTTCTCTGTTCAACGCCCTCAGGCTGTTTTGTTTCACGGCCCAGACAGTTATTAAAACCGAATACATTCTTGATCTAAATGGTCAAAAAAAAGGAAGGTGCTATAGGTTGAATGTATATACCTGGACAATGATGTAAGAGTGCGTCCGTTTTCAATAGTTTTGTTATTGTTGCTAAAGGTTTCTCTGATGTGCTTGAGCCTACGGAGTTCTACCTCCATGTACAAACAATCTTGCTGATCTCCTCTGAAGCGAAGGAAGAAGTAACTTCTGTGTGCCATGGAAACGTTGCAAGCATGCCATAGCTCTATTATCTCCCTCTCGAGTCTCTTGAACTCCGAATGCCAGTTCAATGGCATGGTTAAATACTCTTGCATGGGGTCCACCGCAGCATCCTTGAAAGTCTTTGACGGTCTTAGAGCCAAGAACTTTTGTTCTATATCCTCCATCTGCCACATGATAGAGATGCTCCTCAAGTCAAAAACAATATTTTAAGGTCGTAACAAGTATAGGTAAGCGAAAAGCAAGCTCTGCTTGACTTAGTTAGTAAAACTAACCGATAGATGAATGATACGCTTGTCCCTTTGAGGAGCAGTCTCTTCACCTTCGTCCTGGTCGATCGAAGCTCTATCACTTATCTGGTGTGCATGCACATGAGATTTGGAGGGAGAAACCTGTGACTCATTCGGTGATGACTTTCTCTTATTAATACCATCTAAAGGTGCTGGCATGCTCATACAGCTAAAATGCTTTGGCAATGGCGTCTTCTTGGTGTTGTACAGTTGCAGATTGCTCTCAGCTCTTTCTTTCTCGTGCCAGCTTGGTAGTGTGTTAGCATTTTTCTCAAACAAAGAAGAGGAAGAGCTCAATACAAAGCTTGCTCCGCAGCTTTGGCTTCTCGTAAGCCTCATGCCTCCAACCCTTTGCGAATCTCTCTCAAGATGCCAAGCAGAAGGCTTTTCAGGAGATGGAGTGGCGATATAAGGACGTGTTAGGTCTCTTCTGATGTTAGAAGACTGATGTGGAATTGATTCTTCATTAAGTGACAAAACACAGCGTGGAGAGACTTTGATGGGTTCATTTTTTCCCTTTGGTTGGATAGAGACACTACTGACTTTCTTTACTCTTTCTTCTTCCTCTACAGTTTCTGTTGGTGGTCTAAAGTTCTTTGACTCTGGTACACATGTTAGTAGTGCACTCACACCCACGCACGAGTCTAGAAGCATGCTTGGCTGTGGATACGTGATGATAACCGGACTCTCTGTTTCTAAGCATCGAAGTTCCGTGCAAGTATCTTCAGAATCCACCTCACTTGGTTCGTCCATTTCAAGAAATCGTTCCTCCTGAACACGAGACTGATCTACAGCTTGCCCATTATAAAAGTGTGGTTGGCTTTTACTTTCTCCCCCATGAATATTAAGTCTAACTTTACTGAATTTCCCAGGAGTTACAGACGAAAAATACTGGGCTGGAGTACTTGCACCAGAATCTATCCTTGAATCTGAAAGCTGGAAAACGTTCTCATCAAAACCGTGCTCGGTTGATTGTGGGGAAGTCATACTGGACGGTTGAACTGACAAAGGGCTTTCTGGTGTTGTATTTAGAGACTCCCATGAACTACGCACCCGCAGCTTAGGGTATTGACGTACCAGAACCACCTGGAGGAGTACAAAAAGGATCTAAATAAGGCAATTGAAGGCTTTATTCACGCTTCCGCTAAAATTTTAATATAAAATTGACATACATTTGTCTGTTTTGAATCTGTTGATGATGTCTCTTTATTTGGTGTTTCTCCTCCCATAATTTGTTGAAGATCCTCAATCTGAGAATAGGCCCGCTCTAATTCTTGTGCCAGTTGGAGTACATCTTTATTTAGCTGTAATAGATAAACAGTACATAAATTCTCTAGAGAGAATGGATCATGAAATTTTCATATTAAGACAGATCACCACTATGCTTGCAACTACCAGGTAAACAGAAAATGGTTGGTATAAAACAATCATTAAGGGAAGGGAAGTGAGCTTTCATAAAAAAAATTGATACGTTGA
This sequence comes from Lepidium sativum, assembly GCA_023374145.1. Lineage (NCBI taxonomy): Eukaryota > Viridiplantae > Streptophyta > Magnoliopsida > Brassicales > Brassicaceae > Lepidium > Lepidium sativum. The sequence continues at coordinate 11,925 of JAKUCM010006208.1, forward strand.
TTGAAGTAAATCACATTACCTTTTCAATCTGGAGGTCTTTCTCCTTCAGTAATGCAGTTGTATCGGATACAACATGAGCTTGACGAGAGGTGCTTAACTCATTCTCCAGTTTTGCCAACTCTCTCTGTAAATGTTTAACCAGAGCTTTATCAGACATGACAACGTTGACTTGTGCATTTGTTGTCACCTCCTGTGCACAGCTTGCAAATAACAATGTGTTTCTTGATTGCTCTACGTGTATTCTTGCAGGACTCATTGTGCAGATTATGGAAGTTCTGGCGTTTCCTCCCAAGGAAGACTGAAGTATGCGTGTCAGCTTTGAATCTCTGAATGGTATGTGCCCTGTTTTTCCTTTACTGCATTAAGCTAACGACATAATTGAGTAACGTAAAAAGAAGCCATTTAAAGAAAATACATAGCAGTAAATTGCTAATAACTTTTTTTTAAATATGGAAATTGCTAATAACTTAATAAAGCATGCGAACTCAACTATTAAAGAAACAAAAGGAAAAGCTGCTCAACCATCTTTTAAGTCAGGAAATACGCTTACAAACTCAAAGACTAAGGTAGCACAAATCAAGGAATTTCACGTATAGGAAAGGTGCAACAAAGGCTAACCTTAGCTTTCGAATGACAGTTCCTAGTGTTAGTAAACTTCGGTTTATATGACAACCTTCTTTCAACCTTGTGCCAGCTGATAATGATTGAGATGCCCGCTCGCTTCCAGCAAGATCAATGAAATTCTGAAAGTTAATAAGTTAGTCTCTAATCTTGTTTTATCTTTCGTTTTAGGATCATACATGATGGAAGATTCAAAAGTACATACCACTGTCGCTGTGAGTGTACTAAATTTATCATTCGCCAAATATTCACGTGCTGTGCTTTCAACTGTCTGAAAAAGATACCAGTCAGAAATTAGTTCCAAAAAGCAGCCTATAGACTAACACCAGCAAAATGCATTACCAATCTTAAAATCTGATGAGAGCGGGAGCTAATTTCATTTAGAGCTGTCTCTCCAATTTGTCGCTGAGCTGCAAGGATTAGATGATACTTAGTCAAACTTGTGACCAAGAAACAGATGATACTAGCCAAATAATTGGTAAAAATACTTATTTGGAAAACCAGTACCAATACAGATTGATAAAAGCTCCTTAAGATGATTACAGTCCTGCAGAGTTTCTTCTGTGAGTTTCTCAACAACTGTCCCTTTCTGTTTCAAAGTAAAGGACCAGTAACGTGAGATTATGCCTAACCAATTCCATAATAAGCCAGAGCCAACTCTTACCTCGGGATCATCTAGAAGTCTGAGTGGACTAATGTCTGTACTCAGGAGGTCTCTCACAGACTCATTATAAATCTCCAAGGCTGAAAACTTCAGAATGAATTCTCTTTCCTTGTGCTGCAGAAAACACATAATATTTGGAAAAGGTGACGGTCACTGAAAGAAGTGGAGACAATGCGGTAAGATAGCCATGAAGACTATGATACTGCTAACTTTACCTTCTCGATGTACTCATATATATCAGCCAAGGCGTAATCAGTAATTCCACTCATAGTATAAGTTTTTCCACTGCTTGTTTGCCCATATGCAAAGACACTAGCTGAAACCAGTTGAAATTTGTATCAAACACGAGCCATAGTGGATAAGAGACTTGAAAAAAGTATGAGACATGCCTTACCATGAACGCCATTAACAACAGAGAGCGCCACTTCCTTCGCCCCTTGAACATATACCTCCCTGGTTGAACACTCAGGGCCAAAAACTCTGTCTACAGGCATATAGATAATCAGCAAGAAAAATTTAAGAATTAACCTTGATCAAGAAGCTGCAAAAGTGAGCAAGTCTTACCAAATGTGTACGCAGTGGGGTACATGGAACGCTCAGATATAGGAAGATTGCTTCTGTATAAGACCGTTTCATCATTGATACACTCCCAATCTGCAACATCATTCCTAGCCCTTTCTTTCCCATTTAATGGCCTCAGACGAACAGAAACTAAAATCTTCTCTTTCCTACCACTCGGTCCTTGCATCTGATCCACTCCTGTAGCCATCTTCATCCCTCACCTCCCTTCCTGCATCCTATTCCCAAACGAAACCAGAATGAAAACAACAGCAATGACATATATATATAAAGAGATATAGGGAGAAAGGGTATTATGAGGACAACTCAATCATTGTAGATCATGAGTTCCGTTATTAACTTGTCTTATTCTAATTCTAAAGCCGGTTTTAAAAAAAAAAAAAGTTGTCTAATTCTATGTCTCGCAGAAGAACATTGTCTCTATCAACGTGTTCTATATTTAATCGTTGTCAGCAGACCATGACACCGAAATTAGTAACAATGAGGTTGTTTTTCAACAACGTATCAGACATAAACAAACAATGTTTCATATAATATTCTGCAGAAGATTTGTTTTTTTCTACAATGGTCCCTCTCCTAAACCGTCTGTCAAAAATTCTTTGCATGTTGCATAGGCTTGAAGCCTAGGCTTATAATTTTGTTCCCAACAACTACAATCACAGAGTACACTTACAAAAGAAATCAGTTAGCTTCGGAGTTATTTACAGCCGTTTCTGCAGTATGTTTATATATGGAGCCAAGAATCTTTGGTAATTTTAATGTGTAGTGAGGAACCAGAGCTTTGACTACTTACACCTACCTCCGAGAAACAACAAATAAATAAAAATCCAACACAAATTTAGCCGTAAGATCCAAGAAACTAATGATAAAATATAATAAAGAATACTACACAATCGCAGCAAAACAATTTTTAAATCCTTTCAATACTGTGATATGCGTCACCGGAGCATGAACCTAAGTGTCGGCGAGGAGCCTAAAATTCATTTCACAGACTCAGACTCAAACTAAAACTTCTACAAATGTCACAAAAATTTCAAAATCACAAACTACAAGAAAATCACCGTGCGTCGGGCTAATGGAATTGGGAACAGCAAAGAATCCGGCAGGAAAATAAAGAATAATCAACGAATTTGTGACCTGCGATAATACCTCGTAAAATCCAAATGTGTCGGTGTGGAGAATGTACGAAAAATAGAGAAACGAGACCAAATGTGAAACGAAGAACAATGGCAGATTAAATACGATTTTCGAACGGAGGAAAGAGCCAAAAGTAACAATCGAAAGGGAAAAGATCAGGAGAAACCAGAGATTTCTCGGTCCAACAATTTTGCTTGCAACAGCGATAAATAAGTCAGATGTTTGAAAATAAAAATCGGAATTGGCGGAGTGTTGAATCGTTAATGGTTTTTTAATTTCTTCGTCGTCATTGGTGAATTAGGAATTATCTAATTTTATTTAGCGCGCTAAAGAAAACGTCATTTGGAGCAGCTAATGATTTTTATAGTCTTAAATCAGATAATTATACAAGGTTAATATATACGTAATTAGAACAAGATTGCATTATAAATAAAAACATATTGCATGTCATCGTTACCAAAATGCAAGATGTCAGAGATCCCTTCCCATTAATAATATATGCCATAAAAGTGTCTCTTAGGAGTTGTTAAACCAGACCTATTTTTCTACTAATCTAAGATGGATTAATTAGCAAATGGCATCTAGTGTCAGGCGATAAATCCACTTAAGGCAGCACATTTGCATAATCCGAAATCAAGTTCCCATTTCTGCATTATGTAGGAATTTGGCTATTGGGCCGGGCAGTTGTGGTCCAATATAATTTGTCGTTGACAAAAAAAAAAATGGATTAATTAAAAATAAAATAAACATATTAAGTAGATATGAAATGGATCTATCATCGATGAATTTTGAGTTGCAGTCTGCAAACTTTTTTTTGTCAAGAGTAACAATCGTAAACTTAATATGGCGTATATTTATAAATTTGGCATAAGTAAAATGGCCAAAGTAAAGTTACATTGTCTTTTTAAGGTGGAATTAGGTTGCAGACAAATCTACATAATTCTTATCTCCCAAAAATGTACCAATATTTTACACTTTTCATAATTTTCCAATAATATAAGAAGATAAAATATGTTCAGTTATTACCAATTAGATCTGAAGTTTTGACATAAGTCAAATTATTTATTACTAATACAGAAGTGTTGACATAGTTCTAAGGTTTTGACATATCTCATTAGTTCTAAAGGAAAGCGACGGGAAAAGAAAAAAAAAGATCTAAAATTAGTGTCTTTTATTTATGCTTAAGCATTCATTCAAACTTTATGATGACCAAATAGAAAGTTCAATAATTTGGAAGGTACACTGCCATAAAATGATTTTTCTAGATAAGAACAACACATTTATTTGTGAGGTTGAAAAAAAAATCTAGAATGTTTTGTCTAGGAGATGTACATAAATTAGACAAGAAAAATTAACAAGAGGGCCATGCACATGATGGTGAAGCTATGTACAAAACAATGCATCTACAATTATTATCAGACAGTACCTTGAGAATGTTGACAAGTCCATGTTTCCTGTTTTCTTTTTCTTTCCACTTTCTACAACAAGAAGACTAATTTCCCAATCAACGGTTATTGAAATCTTTTTATTGGAAAACTTTTAAGACCAAAATTATCTCTCTCTCTCTCTATGTCGTTGTCACATGAAGATTAACACATGAATTTGCGATCCAGAAAGGGTAAAAGAAAGGAGCTAGAACGCTAACGAAGGTAGCTCGAAGCCACCCAAAGCAAAACGTAGCTCAAGATCGAAGACATGACTTCGAACCCTCTTGGTCCTTTGATGAACGGTGGGACCACAGATACCATCAAGAATGTCCCAACCAGCCACGAGAAGATGAATGCTCCGCTCCTGTTTTCACAATATTAACCTCATCAGGTGAAGATTCTAATGATGTAAACAAAGGAGCAGAGGTTTTCCAGTTAAGATCAGGTTCTTACCCGTAAAGGAAAGACCACAGCTTCTTCTTCAGCCTTTGGTGAATGAAGTAAAAGGTAGCTATTAGCGATAACGCAACCTGCAGGGTTGGTCCTTCTTCTGTCGGGAACAGAATTGTTAGAAGGCCAAGAACTGCAAATGTTACTGCTGTTTTGATAAGCAATGCATTCGGAGGAGTTTGGAATCTCTCAAAAACAAAGTTGACAACTTTGGACTGCCTCACTTCGCGGACTTTTTTCTTTATGTCAATCTTCGGGTTTTTCCTCTCATGAAACTTCTGCATAATAATCTTATCGTGAGCTGATTCGATTGCATCCACACTGGGCTTGTGGCCAGCGTATTGCTGGATGAGAAAGTTCCTTGCGCCTTGAATCTCATCTTCTGAGGCCATCCGGCTTATCCCAAGACGTTTATATGGGTCTTTAACCTTGATCCGAGGGAAGACAGCTGAACATATGGAAGTAGCAGGAAATGTTAGTCATCACAGTGAAGTTCAAGTTTTAACTAAATATTATGCATATCACTGCTAGTCGGATATCTATTCGTTTACTGACAGATAGTTAAACTCAAAAGCACCAAATTATCACAGCTAAGTAACTCACAAAAGCACCATCTACAAGCTTAACCCAGGATTATGCGTAGTGAGTCTGTGCCTCTAATTAGAAACCAGAAAGCATAAAATAGAAGTATGCATAGCTCAGAATCATGTATTACCAGCTGCATCGTCTGCCATATCACCAAAGGAAGCACTCATGGCACGGACGATCATAGCATTGCTTCTTTGTGTAGGAAGCGCCAAACAACAACTGTGGAAGCCCAAAGCCATGAACATTAAAGATAACCATGACGAAAGAAGTATTAGATGCTCAATCGAACAAGCACCAAAAGAAACTACCTTTGAAGAACAGGCCAATGGGAATTTTGATTATTCAGTTTGCCAAGAACAGTAAAAGCTTGAGAGCTTCTCTGAGATGTACTAAAACAATCTGAACGCCATCGAAGGTGAAATCTGGGCGGAGTAACAGTCAACCCGGACGCAATCATCTCCAACGGGAGCTTTCCCTCACACCAACAAGCTCAATCCCTAAAAAACAACTAAAATCAGGCATAAACCCTAAACAACTGCTTGCTAAATCAATCACACTATTATTACTAGGCACTATAAACCTAATTGAATCAGCTAAAATCTCTGAAGCTATCACCCATCGACTGGAGAGAATCAGTACTATTTCAAAGTTTCAGTTCTCGCATACTCATGAACTGAATCGAAGCCAAATCTAAACTGAAAGCAAGTCGACCCAAACAGAAGAGAACAGAGTGAAAAGAAAGAGTACCAGAGGAGAAGAGACGTATCGCCGATAAGAACAATCCAGAACACCAATTCTCCTTGCCCTCCGGGAAACATCCACAAAGCCCCTACTACGCAACGGATAGAAGAGATATGACACAAGAGATTTCCACTATATGGATTCAATTATATTTTAACTAATGTAAACTAAAGTCAACAATCCGTCGTAGTCTAGCTGGTTAGGATACTCGGCTCTCACCCGAGAGACCCGGGTTCGAGTCCCGGCGACGGAGATTTTTTCATTTTTCAGTGTCATTTTTTATTTTTAATTTACAAACAAGACGACTGAGGCTAATTATTTATTTATGAAACAAATGCATATCTTTATAGTCATATAATCTGAAAGAATGGATATAACAAAGAGTAAACTGTTATTAAAACCCTTGATTGTAATTAGACAAATGTAAATCTGTACAATATTTTGACATTTGTGGTTCTTGACAATTTAGTAGTTTTGTAGCTTCTTGTGACGTTAGATTTACAGTCTTGAGTCTGGTAGATGATATTATGGACAGCCTCTTGAGCCCTCTTGAGCCAAATTAATTTGAGTCAATTCTTTCCACAAAAAAAGACAGTGAAGACGAGAAGTAAAATTTGAAATATATGTACGGGGAGTTTCATGATCCGCATACCTTGACGGTATACACATCATGACTGGAACAAAGTTATAGTGGCTATATGACCGTTCTTCATCACCTGCAAATATAAATCCCAACATAAACTCTCGCTTAGAGGATCACAGATTCACAAATACTGACTGAACTAGGGTTACCAAGATTTGCTTCACCTCAAAAGCAACATTCTGATAGCCATACACATATGTCGATCCAAAAGGGTTGTTCATCGAGCCCTGCGTCTGAATAGCTGCTGGGCCACATTCCCCCAGTATTTCCTATAGTTAAAACCAGTATCATGAGAAACGATTTACTCGATCTGTTCTGATTCTTAGATTTGCTGATTCTAATCAGTCAGAATCATCTCTCTC
>JAKUCM010006209.1:0-21650 GCA_023374145.1 Lepidium sativum
GAGAGAAATCTCTATTGGCTCTACACATTACAGAAGTAGAGATAACGACAGACTGTAAGACGGTGGTACGAACATTGGATCACCCGGACGAATGGCCAGCTTTCATACTGTATCAGGAGGAGTTCCAGCGGCTGCGTCGCTTCTTCCACGTATTATCCATATCAGCTATTCCATGATCAATCAATCATAAGGCGGATTCTCTCGCACGACGGGCCAGGGAGTTTATTTATGATCGATAATTCTTTAATTTTTCTTTGCTTTTATCCTTGATATGATATCTGCCGTTGTCAAAAAAAAAACATATTATAGTGATGCAGAAAAAATACATAATAAAAAGTTTTGAGGATAAAAATAGTTGTACAGTAGAACCTTCGTAAATTAATACTTGATAAATTAATAACCTCTATAAATTAATAAAATTATGTGATCCCAAGTCAGGTCAGTGTAAAATTTGATCAAATTTAATAATTTAATAATTTAATAAGATATAATGTAAAAATGGACATTTTATTTTGAAATTATAATGTAAAAATATAGTTCCAATAATATCATAAATTAATAATTAAAAATATTTGGCAACATAAACATATAAATTATAAAATATATGTTGATATTCCATTTTTCTATTTAATATATATAAAAAATGAAATATCAACATATTTTTGTATAAAATATGTAAACATCAAAACAAATGAAAGTTTAAACAAAAAAGTTTAATAATATGTGTCATAAAGAAAATTTCGTATTTTACATTTCCGAATATTTATATTTTTTTTACAGATTTTTCTATAAATTAATAATTAATTCATAGATTAATTAATAGGTCTCTAAATTAATAATTTTTCAAAGTCCCAATATTATTAATTTATAAAGATTAAACTGTATTTGGTTGTAGCAATAGCCTCAAAACAATAATTAAAATAGCTAGCATATTATTAAATATTTTATAATATGATAACATAGATTTCGTGTTGTCGTAGTAATAAACATCCGTGATTTACAATATTGCGTACGATAGAACAGTTATGCAAAAATAATTTAGAATGAATGAGTTATCATGATCACAGTATTTTTATATGGTAATATTGTACTTTATACAGAAAACATGTTTTTAAAAAATAACAGCAAAACAGTATAAGTTTAGAGGTATAAAAAAAATAGTGCATCTTTGTAAAAAAAATTGCATTCGCCTCAAACCTCTTCCGGTAAACATATGTTTTGGAGCCTCTAATCTTTTCTTAAAATTCACATATTATAATATGTTTCCTGGTTTATCTTATAGAAATAACCAATTTTAATCTTTGTAAATACTTTTTAAGTGAACTGTATTATTTTGTTGCAAGAATTTAATTACTTCGAAAATTATGTTGACTCTAGTTTAAGCGGACTTTAATAAAAAAAGCTATAAATAAAAAATTGATTAAATCGTACTTGCGATCAATTACATCACAAAAATTGATTTGCATATATATATATATATATATAAATAAATAAAGAGAACAAATAAATAGTATGAAAATTTTGTGAAAATGTTTATTAAAAGCCAAAAGAAAAAATATTACACTGTACTAAAACCAAACTTTTTATTGTATTATATATGTTATTTTAATATTTTATTATATTTATATTATATTTTTTTACTTATAACAGTAAGTTTTTATTATATTTATACCCTATAAAAATGTGGTAGTGTACATCACCTAATTAACACAAAAACTTACTGTTATTTATTGGAACTTACCTACTTTTTAACTAAGATCTTAATGTTTTTTTTCTAAAAATGATATATTTTTACATATTCTTAAACGAAGACACGACGAAAGGGACCCGTAATTATATTTTGATATTGCATCACCATTTTCATTGGACAGTATGTTTGTCAGCATATCCTTTGGTAATACATTCATCGTCGGATTAGAAAGGTAGTTTAGTTTCTCAACAACCCTCATTTAATAGCTATGTCTATAAAAGTAAAACATTTTCCATTTCAAAAACTCTGGATTAATCACATATCACTTATAAGTTTATTCATCGCATCTAATAGGTAAACAAGGATCTACACTTATCACTACTAAGTTTATTCATCGCATTTAATAGGTAAACCAGGATCTACACTTATCACTAATAAATTTATTCATCGAATTGGATGATGTCAAAAGGGTGAAGAACGCCAAAACATGGTACATTTTCTTATTTAGTTTTATTTCTTTTAATTTTAGTTTTGAAATAAAATTATTTTATGTGTGTGTTTCCTTTTTTCTATTAGACAATAAATGCTGTTCTTTTTGGGATGGTACAAACTGGAGTTTCTCATGAATGAAAAACATGGTAAATAATACAATATTTGTTACTTGACTAAAAATATGCATATTAAAATCTTAAAATTGATTCCATAAAAATTATTTTAATATTTTATTTAACAGTTCAATCTATCATAAAATATACTCCAAAATGTTAATAATTTCACATGAAAACTTGTAAAACATTGAATAAATTGAAACAAAACAAAATTCTTAATTGTAATATCTTATAATTATGTTATGAAACAATGAAGTATAAGAGCATGTCCAAGTGAGAGGTACATCCTACAAGTTCTTAGTAATAAAAAAAGAAAAAAATTAAAATGAGAAAAGAGAGGTGAGAGAGGTCTCTTATTTTAGAGTTTTTAGATTCTTTTAGAGATTCATATGCCACATGTTTTAATATGTGTTGTTATATTTTGTTTCTTAAAAAAAATTAATTATTAAATTAAATTGATTAAAATATTAATATTTCGTTTTTCAAGAAACTCATATAGTATTTTGCCATAAGAGGTGGTCATACCTTGTTTAATATTAGTACTGTTTTTAACATATTTCTTCTTCTTTGTTTCTATAAGTGTATGAAACAGATCTTGAAATATCATCAAAGTCAAGCAAAGTTCTAGAAGAAATATCTCTTCATGGTGTTGTTATGTTTAACCTAAGGCCCAACAGAAATATTGAGGTGCTGAATAATTCATACCTCTAACGATTTTGGCTTTCTTGTCTGATTTAAATAGTAATAAACGTAACATAAAATTCAATATGTAGGAATTAGCTAATATGTTGGCAAAAGGTTCAAAGGCTATATGGGAAAACTCAATAGGCTATGTTATGTTTCCTTTGGAGATGAAGACAAACGATGATATTCTTGATTATGTTCGACAGGCCAAAACTATAATGGATCATAAAAAAAAAGTCCTTTGAACCTCTATTTTCTCATTGGTTGCTCAAATTAACTTTGAAGATTGGATTAAAGGTATGATACTCAATCAAACATTATTCATATATATATATATATGGATGTCTGAACAGGCATCAAAAGCTCTTATAACGAGAATTTTTAGTACCACAACAGTTTTATTCACAAATGTGGTTGGCCATGATATATCTTACATTGAAGCATGTCCCTCTGGTTTCCTACCGGTACTCTCTTACACACAAAAACCATGATCAAAATCACATTTATTTAATTATGATTTCTATGTTAGAGTATCACTATAGTCATCGTAATGGTTATTACCAATTCATTAATTGAAGAAACTAATTCCGACCGTTTTTTAATAACTAGCCATCATTGTCGCTATTCAAAGCTATGCGAGCAAAATTATAATCAACATTGGAGTTGATGTTGACGTGATTCCAGATCCTCGCCAGCTTTGTGATCTCATTATTGAATCTCTTGGCATGATGAATTCTGCTGCTTCACAATAAGATTTTCACACTACAGAGGTTTGAAAAATCTTGTTGGCGTACGTGAAAGGATTACAAAAAACGTTTTGTATTGCCTACTTACATATATCTCATTATAAGCTCATCATCTTTACATGTCTCGAGACTATCTTTCATATTTCGTTTCATTTCAAGTATGTATGATTGGATTCTCTAACAAGGAGACCATAGTTATCTCCGTCGTTGTATTTCCGAAGATTATTAATACAAGAGTTTTTTTTTTAATTTTATTTTTGTTAACATTAATTAATCACGATAATTGTGCAACCCAATGCCCAATGTAAAGGTAGATTATTCACAAACGTCAGGAATCCTTGCGGGTTAGAAAATCTGTTTTGTGGTTGAGAGCTCTTGAAACTAGTCCTAAATAACAATATCTGAATAAACTCGGAAGTTTACTGAAATCCTCCACATAAAGTAGAAAAGACGGCCAATCATCAGGGTACTCCACCATCTTCTTCACCTCTGAACAATCTATCACAAAATTTTACTTCTGAGAACTAAAGTGATATAAGGCTCGCTATAGCCCAAAGAAGTGCTTTAAACTTTGAGTGAAGTGAGGAGAGACTTCTTTTAATGTTTCTAGCACCCATACTAGCGTTCCATATGCCATCTGGGTAAAAATACTAACCAAGTCCGGTGAATAAATCTGAATACTTCCACGTACCATACACCTAATCTTGTGAAGGCTAGCAAATGAGTGATAGGTATAAATAAAATCTCCTCTCTCTGGATTAAGGCTAAGGGAGTTAGAGCTAATCTTAGGTTCTTTCCGTCATTTTCATGTTCCCATACTTCACCGTCAGTCTCTCCAAGCTGGACAATCTCCATTGGATCCATGTTCGTCTATATTCGAGAATGCCTTGTCATTTTTTGTTTTCCAAATGTACCATAAAATCTACGGAAACCTTCTTTTGTCTGCCTTATTTGGAATCCTCTACAATAAGTAATCCAAATTAGAAAAAAGCCCGGAGCAGGAAAAATAATTTAGCCAATGTCTATGTTTGAATTGTCGGAGGATGATCAAACAAGACGTTATTCACCATCTCCTTATCTGCTACACAACGATCACAACCTTCTTTGCAATTGATACCCCTTCTCGAAAGTTTTGCTTTCACAGTGATGTGTCATGAGAGTGCCTGCCATATAAAGTATCTTATCTTATGTGAGGCATTTAACTTGCCTGAATATTTGGACCAAACAATCCAATATAAAAAAGAGAGATGTCACTCTTTGTCCAATAACGTGATTTAATGGTATATCCCCTTGTTTTGGTGAAATGTTAACCTCATATATCCTCTCTCTCAAATATTGGAATATGTATCCCTAGAATTAAGTCTTTATTATTTGGGTCAAAAAGTTGTTTAATCAATGCATGTCTCTATGTCCGTGATGTCGAGTCCATCAGATCGCTAACTTTGAAATCAGGGTAAAATATCCAACTTAACCCGACAACGAGTCTTGGCAAATGGTCAAGAATCAAAGATCTTCCCATACTCAGATAGTTTCCCCATTACCTAGTTTTTTCATTAGGCCTTTATGCACCAGTGACCTAGCTGATATGATACTCCTCTATCCATAAGAAGGAGATTACACCCTTTTCGGGTCCAATGGATTCGAGTCTCTGTAATATATGCCTCTAAAAATTCTTGTGAAAAGTGTATTTGGATAATCAATGATATGCCATAATTGCCTAGCCAATAACGCTGTTTTAAACTCATCAATAACTTGAAATCTTAATACTCATTCACTTTTCCTTTTACAAAGTTTCTCCCATTTGATCGAATGTATACCTAACTAGTAGTTCTTAGGTTCTTCCACCAGAAATCGGCAATAGATATTGAGATTTTTGATGTGACTTATTTAGGTAATCGATAACATAACATCACATATAAACTATGTCAGTTGACTTTCGATAAAAAAATAATATTGAGAGGGATAAAACTTTCAGCTCGTTTATGGTCTTAATAATGGAATACATCCAATGGGCGCAATTGCAACTCTACAAATAATCGTCCTTATCTTGAACAGTCCATAAACCGGACTACAATTTTTGACCTAATAACGTGTGTTCTACTAAATGTTTCCCATAACCAAGATATCCTAAACTAGATAATAATAATCAAAATAGAAATTCTAAATTTTATAATAATTTCAGAATAAAGTTAATCGTGATAACCACAAACCTAAAGAAAAGAGGAACTTATAGAACCAAAGAAAAACCTTTTTTTTAAAAAACTTTTAAAACTGTGACTTCACATCAACATCCGGATCATCAGACTCTTCAGCGCTGTCTTTTTTCATTATTTTTTTAAAGATGAGAAAACAAAGATTTTATTGTGGAAGCTTTATAAAATTATCCATAAGAATCAACTTTGCCTGATACCATGTAGAATTAATTACTGAATTGTTTATGTTTTATTGATTACGTCAATGAGATATTTATACAAGAGCAGTAAACCCTAATCTTATGCAAAAATATCCCCTCTTGACCGAATTTAAACATAAATGTAAATATAAATATATGAGAATCTTCCTAATATCGTTGCTAGTATCCCCTTTTTTAATGGTGCAGCATGATACCATGATTGATCAAGAGAGACATGAAGCACGCCTAGCTTAAGTTTTGATGGGCTTCATCTATCAGTTTTATAGAGTCTATTAAAATAAGGTCCATTAATATGGCTCAATTGTTTAAGTTAAGAATCTAATTAAAAATGTTGGAGGAGTTGTAGATGTAACTATTGGAAACTTGGTCCACTCCGATAGAGAAAGAAGGTTTTCTCTTATATCTACCGCAACATGTCTATTGTCGGAAAACTGACACACAAGATAAGAAAAAAAACAAGAAAGGTAGCTGGAAAAAGGAGTAAAACCAAATTTGAGTGAGAGCGCAATGATATTCCGACGCTAGCGAATGGAGGCTTAGCTGACACTGAAGAAATAAGCACTCTCCTTGGGTCTCGATTCGTGTTCTTGAAGAAAAAAAACTCTTTCTTACAAAGAAAAACAAACTACAAACGAGAACGTGACAAAGAAGAAAAAAAGAATTACAAATGAGAAATTGGTATCATTGCATCATCGAAGTCCACTTAAAAATAAAATGGATCCTAGTATATTTATTTAATAATTTTGTTAAAAACGTAGTGACAAAAGAATAATAATAATAACATTAGAGAGTACAGAAACCAAAGCAAAGTGAATGAAAATGTAACAATAGCCACACCATCCTTTCACTTGATGTGCAAAGGATGAAAACTAAAGAGATCATCCTTCGACAAAAACCTTTTTTTTTGGTCAAACAAATATTGAACTAGGTCATTTTGTTTGTTTAGGAACTATAAAAATTCATTAGTATTGAACTATGAACTACCCGGCAGTGACATGATAGGCCTTTTTATCAAACTAGACCATATAAAAAGTAAGTTACTTGTTACTTCAGTTCAAAATTACCTGGATAGTATCTCAACACACACACACACCAATTAACGTGCAATTAATTGTGTGTTTTTCTATCACAAAGAGTTAACTTCTCTGTTTATTTTGATTTTGAAAGAAAAATATTTGTTCATCTTTCAATCCTTATCATGTTTAACTCCACTCATATATAGTTGGATACAAAATGATAATAAATATTAAATGATATATTTTGAAACGTCGATTTAATGACGTGTTTTTGCCGACGAATTAGGGATAAATTATTTTTTTTATTGAAAATATTTATTTAAATTTTGTAATTTAATAAATTTCAGAATTGAATTAATTTGATAAAATTTAATATTAAAATGTGTTTATAAAATTATTAAAATTACAAACTATTTATTGTAGAAATTCATTACAGTCGTCTTGATCTTCAGTCACTCGTTGGTTTATATTGACATTTTCGGTAGGCTGTATCCCGAGGTTCCGACATCTACGCTCCAATGCCTCAGTTGCATGGGATTGTCCGCAACCAAAATATCCAACATGGACTCCATTGCAGCAAATTTCTGATCAGTCGTTTGTTATTGTTGCTTTAGCTCCGCTATTTCTTCACGCGAAACCATCAACTGACTACGGAGTGAGTTTTTTCCTATTGAATTAGATGTGACTCTCTGGACATCTTGGGCAGATCGTATTCCAATAATCCGTCCATTTTTCGTCAGAGCAACCTGGAAAAACTGTTTAGTCAAAGAATAATAAGTATCTAAGTTATGATTAACTAAATATTTAAATTAAATACATGCTTATAAAGTGCGTTGATTTTAGGAGTACTCAATTCCACAGGAGTACCATCAGGGGATCCCTGGGAAATCTGAGTCTGACGCTCCTGAACCGCAGCTTCAACCTGGCTGTGTAGCATCTCACATCGAGGATCAATAAAAACGCCGGACTTATTCTTATGAGTAGCTGGGTACAATTCTGGAAGAGAAGTAATTTATCTAGTCATTTCAGCCTAAAAAAGTTAAACTTAAGTAAATATTAATTAAGTTTAAATAGAAATGAACAAAAAATTTTAATTTTTAAAAAACCACTTACTATCTGTATAGGTACTCCACCAAAATGCATATGTCCTGCACTGTGAGGCATAACGACCGGCAAACCATCCAGACCAATCATTTACTGCGCAGTGGAACATTGAGCTGCTCTCCTCACTGAGTTCGGGTCTACCCAATAATTCTTCAACCCCTCCCAAACTGCGTTGGCCATAAATGTAGGTTTCCCGTCATCTCCTTTCACCTCCCAATCTGTCTTCCAGTAAGAGACAGTGTTACAGAGCCGCTTTATGGCTTTCTAGTTGAACTCATGTCTGACTGTCTCGTTGATGGAGATGTCCGAGTTCCAATGTTGCTAGTAAAAAAGAAGATTTACTTAGTATTTAATATTTAGTAAATAAATAGGTTTAATAAAATGTAACAATTTAATTTTATTTTAAAAAATTAATCACCACGAAAATCTTAAACCATATAATGCAAATGTAGTGTGGTGTTGATTTCCAATTAGGAGTTGCCTCTACAAAATAGCTTTTGATGCACTATGTAATGCTTCGCCCCATTTTGCTATCCACACCAAACCTGAAATTTTTAAAACGGATGTAATTCGTAATTGTATAATAATAAATAATTATTTTCTAAAAGTTTGTAGATTTAATAAATAAATTAATATTAAAATTAAAACGTACCAATAAATACCAGTAGGTCGATCGATATGTAATAGGGGCATATTCTCACGATTTGGAGCCACGAGAATAACTTCCACTCTATATTGTGCATAGGGTGCATGTGGTGGTACCAAAAGACCCGGATGAATTATTGCAGTAGTCGGGTCAACGGACTCGTCCGGTGTTAGTGAAGAACCCGAAGGAGTGTGAGTCTGTGACTGTGTCTCCGGTACTGCAGAGGAAGTTGACGATAATGCAGTGCCATGAACAATGTCACTATAGTGGACATGACGTGTATGCTTACGGGGAGCCATAGATGAAGTAACTTCAATAAAATTAAATATAATTATCAATTCCACCGTAAATTCTAAATTCTAATCTAATTCTAAATTCCATATATCCTACATACTTTCTAAGTAAAAAAATAAAATCTAGAGAGAAGGTAGAGAGGAGTACCTTAGAGGGAGAAGGAGCATTGTGAAATGAGTAAGGAAGTTGCAACTTTCGTGATGAATATATAGGAAGTGGAGGGAGTTGTAAACGCGTTGGGAAGTTAGATTTCGTTGTAAAGAAGTACATATTTCAACCCAATGAATCCTACAAATTCCACTTTGATAATCTCTTGCAAGACCCTATAGAAATCGGTTTCACCCTTCACACATACTCCCCAATTGGCGGTTGCACGGCTTACTCCGTACTCAAAGATATGAAATGAGTATCCTCGGTTTCACCCTTCACATATACTCCCTAATTCCAATTGCTGTTATCTTAGCAATTGGACCTTGAATCAAAGTAGTACGATGTGAAGTGCGACGTTTCTTCTGTCAAACTACCAGCAATGATTGACCCTTACCTTTGCGAGATTCTTTGTTTTGCCTTTCAGATTTTTCATAAACTGCTCAAATGGGTACATCCATCAAAAAAGAACAGGTCCAGCCAGTAATGCTTCATGAGGAAGGTGCACTGGGAGATGATCCATAACATCGCAGAACGAAAGAGGA
The DNA here is from genome assembly GCA_023374145.1 of Lepidium sativum. Classification (NCBI taxonomy): domain Eukaryota; kingdom Viridiplantae; phylum Streptophyta; class Magnoliopsida; order Brassicales; family Brassicaceae; genus Lepidium; species Lepidium sativum. The sequence goes on from JAKUCM010006209.1 coordinate 9,894, forward strand.
AATATCTTCTCTAAGTTGCACAACAAGAGCGGTATATTTGCTGAAAGTTGTTCCAAACCTTCTCATGTGAGTGTTTGTGCACTCAAATCTCGAGAAAAGCCCCAATACCTAAAATATATAGCGCATATATATAAGTAATATATATATATATATATGAATATATCCATTACTTAATTATGTTAAAACAAATACCTACAAGTGCTTCATGTACATTTTTCGGAAGTAACTCGGCCAATGAAAATGGTAATAGTCGTTGCATGAACACATGACAATCATGACATTTCATCCCTGTAAACTTTACCCTAGCTCAACACATCTGGAGAGATTCAAAACATACCCATCAGAAAACTTCACTTCTGATGACACTCAATTGAATAACGTTGTTTTTCACCTCCGATGACAACCTAAATATAGGAACTGGAATTTTGCCGTCTCTTTTGATATGAAACTCACTTCTAGAACAAATATCTGGCAAGTCTAATCGTGAATTTATGTTATCCTTAGTCCTACTAGCTACGTTCAATATCGGATGCATGATATTCTTGAAAAAACTCTTCTCGATAAGCTTTACATCCAAATTATGTCGAATCAGCAAATCTTTCCAATATCAGCTCCCAAAATATACTATTTTTATGCCAATTATGATGTTGTCCATAATAGTCTCACATATTTCTAGGAACATGCCAATTACCTCCTCAAGGAACGGTTGCTAAAGCACCGTAATAATCCATGTTTGCATCAATTTCTTCCTCTGATAGATACAGTGGTGGGGGATCCTTTACCTTAACTGTTCTCCTGAATGGAGTCGTGTTTTGTCTGTACGGATGGTTCAATGGAAGAAATCGACAATGACAATCAAACCAAGACGTCTTCCTCCCATACTTCAGCTGGAATGCATCTGTCCACCCAAAGAAATACGGACAAGCAAATCTCTCATGTGTTGTCCAACCTCATAACATTATGTAGGCATGGAAGTCACTTATTGTCCACATAAGCATTGCCTTCATCGTAAACTTTGTTTGAGATGAGCAATCATATACTCGAACCCCATGCGTCCGTAACTCTTTTAGCTCATGAATCAGAGGTTGCAAAATACGTCAAGCGACCGCTTTGGATGCTTAGGACCAGGAACTAGTATACTTAGGAACAAAAATTGTTTTTCCATGCACATCCCCGGAGGAAGGTTATAAGGCATAAGGATTACTGGCCACAAAGAATATTGTCTGCCAGACATTCCAAACGGACTAAAACCATCGGTGCATAGAGCAAGATAAACATTCCTAATATTTATAGCGAAATCTTGGTGTACCGTATCGAAATGTTTTCATGCCTTTGATTCTGAAAGATGATTAATCTCTCCATCCGTTTGTGAATACTCTGTATGCCATCTCATCGTAGTTGCTGTCCTTTCAGACTGATACAATCTATTCAACCTGTACATTATTGATAAGTACCACATCCCGTTGATACGGTACCTTCTTCCGCCTACTCCCTTGTGGATTATATCTTAGTTTCTTACAGAACCGACATTCTTGTAACATATCATCATCTTTCCAATAGATCATAAAAATTGTCTATACAAACATCAATAATTTCGCAAGGTAAACCAAGACTAAGCACCAATTTCTATGTCTCGTAATATGATTCAGCACACACATTGTTTTCCGACAAATACTCTTTGAGTAATTTAGTCCACATATTCTTGCATGACTGAGATGAATTACATTCTGCTTTTATGTTCATCATCCTAGCTGCCAATGATAATTTAGATAGGCCCTCTCTACATCCCTCGTAGAGAGGCTGGTTTGCAGCATCTAACATGTCATAAAACATTTTTGCATCTAAATTAGGTTCCTCAGAAACTACATGTTGATCAGTATTAGTTTCCCGAAATGCATATATGACCATCTCATGCATCAAATCATGCTCTAGAACCCCATGAATCTCATTATGATAACCAAGATCATGAAAATTACTCGATTCACATATATTACCTTCACCATTAATAAAACTACTACTACTTGCTTCATCATTCCCACCACCACTATCACCTTCCCCGTGGTGAAACAAAATGTAATAATGTGTTTTAAACCCCCTATTTAATAGATGATTCCAAACAGTTTCTACTCGGGTAAATTTCATATTTTTGCATTTCCGACAAGGACAAAACATCTTACCCGATTCAAGCGTGATTTCGGTTTGACTTGCCTGGTGCATGAATATTTATGCCATGTTCATAAACTCCTTTGTCATGCTTCCAGTAGCATCTCTATGCATATACATCCACTTCCGTTGCTCGAATATATCACCCCCAAAAGACAATTTTTGGTTTTTTTTTCCCAAAATCGTTATTTTTTCTCAAAAATGTTTTTTTCTTCTCCCGAATGTTTTTGTTCTCTCAACCAAGTTTTTTTGGTGTATTGTGTTATGAATTATGAAGAGAGACCTCCTCCTTATATAGGCAAAAATTTAACAATGATTTTACAACCTAAAACCAAATACGAGTAATTTACAACGTATGTAACTAACCATAAATATATAATTTAAAATTTCGTCTTTAAATTGTTTTAAACCTTTTAGTCCTAAAAGAATTTCAAAATAAAGATGTTTTAACAACGGAAACTAATATTTAAATATGTTTTTACGTCGTATGTTAGATTTTTTTTAATAAGCAATTACGCATCACAAAACACGTGTGTGCCGAATTTCTTATTTTGTTTTTAACTCGTTGTAAAGAATAAACGTCATAAATTAGTTGCAAGTTAGGGACTACTTTACAACAAAATGTGTAGTTAATGTCAAAGCATTGTCAATGCGTCGTAAAGGACCACTACTTTACAACAAAAATTATTGTTGTCCATATACAAGTTCTTTACGACAAAATACAATTACGTCGCAAAGATGTTGCTAAGACGTCCCAAATTTACGACGTCTCCAAAACATCGTAAATTGACGTTGTTAAATAAATATTCTCTTGTAGTGCATGTTAGTAGCGAATTACAATTATGTTATACATTTAACTTCTAAATTAACAACTACAAATAGATGTAGTAGACCTATAACATTAATAATAGTACACCTATAACTATAGTAGTAACATATGTAACATGTTTCTTAAAACTATAATTTTAATTATACAACAGCAATGTTTATAGATTGATGCGTACGTCGTACACCTATAACAATAATAGTACAATATAAAAGGGTATTTTAGTATTAAAAAATGAACATTTTCTAATCAATAAAGAATGGTTAATTTTTGAATTATGCTAAAACTTATAACTTATAGTTACTTTTTCAAATTTTCCTAATTAAAATATCTAAAATATAATTATTATTTTATTATTTAATAGCATTAGTTTCATGTTCTTGTAATAAAAACAAAACAACATGTGATTTTCAGTAGTATATAGTAATATTGTACCTGGTACATAGATGATGTTTTTATACAATAATAACATATTTGTTATATAAGTTTTATTAAAACATTATAAGTCTTTTTTGGTTATCAAATATTATAAGTTTTTTTTTGTTTGGTTATCAAATATTATAAGTTTAGACGTATAATGGTCATGAGTAATGTACCCTATAAAAAATGGTAGTCTGCCTCAACTAGTTAAACAAAATCTTAATGTTGTTTATTGGAATTTTTTACATGTTAACTAAGACAACGAATTCTTTTTACATATGTATTCTTAGAAGAAGACATGATGGAGGAGACCACAAATATATTTTGATTTTGGATCCCAACTTTCATCGTACCAACCTGTTGGGAATGTCCTGAAATCATTCGTACTATCTATTTACGAAGTCGTATAATCGAGTATTCGATATCGTATAATATTAGGTGGTTATAATGTTTTGCTAGAAACCAATTATAATCTATAGATTAAGAATCTATTACTAATATTATATGATCCTATAGGGTCACACACCTAAGCAAATTGGATCAAAATATATTTATAATTAGGGACACATATATTAGATATATGTGTAAGTAACACACACATAAAAGAATAATTGTTATCTTTTATTATGTGTTGGGCTTAAGCATATTGATAAGACTAAATGAGATTTAGTTTACTATGTTTAAATTGAGCCTAACCCATCTTGCTAAACCTAATGAGATTAGGTTATGTGTCTTGTTATAAAAGGATAAATAAAAGAAAAATTGTGTCACGCCACACAAAGAAACGAGATAGAAAGGCACACTATACATCAACCCTAAGAAAAGGAGATTTGATCTCAAACGGCACTAGCATCCCGTTCCCGATCCAGTTTGTGTGCGTGTGGATACCGATAGAGGCACTACGTTTGGAGTGCTAATAGAATCTCAATTCTTTCAACTAATTCCACTGCAAAACAACAAGGTATACTCTAAACTTAAGATCTAATTGTAATTCAGAATTCGCATGAGATTCTGTTTTTTATTTGTTCTACTTAATTGCTTGAGGTTGCAATCTAGTCCGTTTTCTAACAGTGGTATCAGAGCCTACATGTTTAATTCTGAAATTGGATCTAGCTTATTCTATATTTTGATATAGATAATTCATTTCGTTCGATTCATATCTGTAATTGTCTGATTCGTTTAACGCTGCCGACCTGTCAGTGTTTGCTAATTTTTTGGTGATCGAATCAATTTGTTGTGTTGGTGTTTGCTAATTGTATTATTATCAATTGTCATTGGATTGTAAAACAACAAGAATTGAAGCCGCAACGTTTGACTTTGATTTTTCAATTAACGCCGCAACTTTTGACTTTGAATTTTGGTTATCAAACGTAATGATCTATTGTTAATCGATTGTTAATCAAACTTGATTTTATTAATCAATTGTTAGTCGATTGTATTTATGTACAAGATTTTATTTTGAATAAAATTCTGAAATTGTTTTAAAGGAAATAAATAAATATTATAATAAGATTATAATCTAATAAATTAAAAGTTAATTTTCCATTTAGGTTTATGATTTGATATGATTAAATCATAACTGAAGATTTGGTTTGATTTAATTTTATTAGAATTTAATTTAATCATTTAATTATATGATAATAAATATTTTAAGTTATAAATTAAAAGTTAATTTTCCATTTAGATTTATGATTTGATATGATCAAATCATAACTGAAGATTTGGTTTGATTTAATTTGATTAAAATTCAATTCAATCATTTAATTATATGATAATATATATTTTAAGTTATAAATTAAAAGTTAATTTTTCATTTAGGTTTATGATTTGATATGATCAAATCATAACTGAAGATTTGGTTTGATTTAATTTGATTAAAATTTAATTCAATCATTTAATTATATGATGATAAATATTTTAAGTTATAAATTAAAAGTTAATTTTCCACTTAGATTTATGATTTGATTATTATAACTGAAGATTTGGTTTGATTTAATTTGATTAGAATTTAATTCAATCATTTAATTATATGATAATAAATATTTTAAGTTAAATTTAAAATTAGTTTAGTAATTTATAATCCAATTAAATACATATAAGATATGTATTAGTTATATTTAAATGATTATATTAGATATAAAACTTAAATATAAATTTAAAATCGGATTAAATTTAACTCCTCAATAAATATCAAGTATTCTTGATGCCTATCCAATCTAATCAACTATTGAAACTTGTTTCGTTGTATGGTTGGCTTGCTCAGCAAGGAGTCTACAATTAAATAAGTAAAATAGATAGAAACGGTTTCTATACATGAAAAGTTTGGTTTACTTGACTAAGCTATCAAAACGGTTTTGGGTTTAGAGGCATAGGTTAGATTTAACATAAGATGTTATCTAACAACCAAGAATTATATAAGATATAATTAACAAGGTGTTGTTTACCTAAATAGCTAGTTATTGAGGCGATGAGCCAAAGCTCACCTGAATTCTAGTGAAATATGGATCTTGGATCATTATATTCATTTTGAGGATAATATTGTTTTGAATATAATGTGAGTTTTCTTAATTGTTGAGATTTCTCGTACTAATGAACATCATATTAATATTTGTTAATCTTGTGTACAGCAATGTCAACTCCTCACAGTTCATTCTCATTGCGATCTATCTTTGAAAAGGACAAATTGAATGGGTCGAACTTCCTTGAATGGTATCGAAACTTGAGAATTGTTCTCAAGCAAGAGAAAAAGGACTATGTCCTTGAAAAGGTTCTCTGTGAAAAACCTAAGACCAATGCTCCACATGCAGAGAGAAATGCTTATGAGAAGCATGTCAGTGATATGGTCGATGTGTGTTGTCTTATGTTGGCTACCATGAACTCGGACTTGCAAAAGCAATATGAGAACGTGGATTCGGCAATTGACATGATCACTAGCCTGAAAGGAATGTTTCAGGAGCAAGCACGAACTGAGAGATACCAAACGGGTAAGGCTCTCATTGAGTGTAAGCTGCCAAAGGATAGTCCAGTAAGCCCTCATGTCATTAAGATGATGGGTTATATTGATAATTTGGCAAAACTGGACTGCCCAATAAGCCAAGAGTTGGCCACTGATCTCATTTTGCAGTCATTGCCGTCAAGTTATGATCAATTTGTTATGAACTACAACATGAACAACTTGACAAAGACTTTGACTGAGCTGCATGGAATGCTCAAAACTGTTGAGCCCAATGTTAAGAAGAACACCCCCATGTTCTTTTGATGCAAAAGGGTAATGAGTTTAAGAAACAAGGCAAAAACAAAGGAAAAGGAAAGGCAAGCTGGATTGAGAATTCAAGCAAGTCTGACCGAGCTCCTAAGTTTAATCATGGTCCTTCTGAAGTTGATAAGTGCCATTATTGTAATGGCTCTGGGCATTGGAAAAGAAACTGTAAAAAGTATCTCGAAGATCTGAAAAAGAAGAAGACTTTCGAAACATCGTCTTCAGGTATTTATGTTATAGAAGTAAATATTACTACTTCTGATTCTAACTCTTGGGTATTGGATACCGGCTGTGGTGCTCATATTTGTACAAATATGCAGGGCCTAAGCAACAGTAGAACTTTGAAGAAAGGACAAGTGGACATGCGTGTTGGAAATGGAGCAAGAGTTGCTGCATTAGCTGTAGGAACATTTCACTTGTCTTTGCCTTCAGGCTTGGTTTTAGAACTTAATAATTGCTACTATGTTCCTGCTATATGCAGAAATATTATTTCTATTCCTTGTTTGGATTTAGAAGGATTTTGTTTTGCGATTGGAGACAAGTGTTGCTCATTTAATCGTAGTAACGTCTTTTTCGGTAGTAGTTCATTGGAGAATGGGCTTTATATTCTAAACCAAAGTGTGCATATCTATAACATTAATACTAAAAGGTTTAAGTCAAATGACACAAATCAAACTTACCTTTGGCATTGTCGTTTGGGCCATATAAATGAGACACGTATTCAAAAGCTTCATAGAGATGGACTTTTGAAATCATTTGACTTTGAATCATTTGAGAAATGTGAGTCTTGTTTATTAGGAAAAATGACTAAAGCTCCTTTTACTGGTCACAGTGAAAGAGCCAAAGACTTGTTGGAACTTATACATACAGATGTATGTGGACCAATGAGTATAAATGCTAGAGGAAACTACTCGTACTTCATCACATTTACGGACGATTATAGTAGATATGGTTATGTTTACTTGATGAAGCATAAATCTGAATCTTTTGAAAAGTGCAAGGAGTTTCAGAATGAAGTACAAAATCAGCTTGGCAAGACAATCAAAGCACTTCGATCTGATCGAGGTGGAGAATATTTTGATCCAAACTTTTAATGATCATCTAAGAGAATGTGGAATTGTTTCACAACTCACTCCACCAGGAACTCCACAAATGAATGGTGTATCCCAGAGGAGGAATCGAACTTTATTAGATATGGTTCGATCAATGATGAGTCATACAGATCTTCCATTGTCCTTTTGGGGATATGCTCTAGAAACGTCTGCGTTTACGCTCAACAGATGGCCATCAAAATCAGTTCAAAAGACACCATATGAGATGTGGACTAGAAAGGTTCCAAACTTGTCTTTTCTAAAAATTTGGGCTTGTGAAGCTTATATTAAACGTATTTTTTCTGATAAGCTTGGAACCAAATCTAATAAGTGCCAATTTGTTGGTTATCCTAAAGAAACCAAATGTTATTATTTCTACAACTCTTCCGAAAACAAAGTGTTTGTTGCTCGAAATGGTGTTTTTCTAGAAAGAGAATTTCTTTCTAAGAAAAATAGTGGGAGTAAAGTACAACTCGAAGAAGTTCGGGAAACACAGGAGATTACTCTGACTCATGAGGAAGAGAATCAACTAGATCTACGAAGAATCGTAGAAGAATCTAGTCCTATGGAACCTGAGGTGCGTAGGTCCGAAAGGATTCGTCACGAACCTAATAGATTTGGTGTATGGGTGACAGATCATGATCTATTGCTCATCGAAAGTGACGAACCTACATCTTTTGAGGAAGCAATGATAGGCACTGACTCTGAAAAATGGCTAGAAGCCGCTGGATCTGAAATGGATTCTATGCATGTGAACAAAGTATGGACTTTGGTGGATTTACCTGATGGCATATAAGCTATCGAATGTAAATGGATTTTCAAGAAGAAAACCGACATGCATGGTAATGTAGTAATTTACAAAGCTAGATTGGTGGCTAAAGGTTACAAGCAGATTCATGGTATTGACTATGATGAAACCTATTCCCCAGTCGCAATGCTTAAATCCATTCGGATTCTTCTAGCAACTGCCGCTGATTATGATTATGAGATTTGGCAGATGGATGTGAAAACAACTTTCCTTAATGGAAATCTGGAAGAGGATGTGTACATGACACAACCTGAAGGTTTCACATCTTCTGAAAATGCTGGGAAGGTATGCAAACTTCAACGCTCAATTTATGGCTTGAAGCAAGCATCTCGGAGTTGGAATCTTCATTTCAATGAAGCTGTCAAAGCATTTGACTTTATTAGAAACAAAGAAGAACCGTGCGTTTACAAGAAGACTAGTGGGAGCACAGTTGCTTTCTTAGTGTTGTATATAGATGACTACTACTCATTGGAAATGATATCCTTTTGCTTCAGTCCATAAAGACTTGGCTGGGAAGTTGTTTTTCAATGAAATACATGGGAGAAGCCTCTTATATTCTTGGAATAAGAATCTATAGAGATAGATCAAACAAGCTTATTGGACTATGTCAAGATACTTATATTTCTAAGATCTTACATAGGTTTAATATGCATGATTCCAAGAAAGGTTTTCTACCAATGTCCCATGGTGTAACTCTCAGCAAAACACAGTGTCCTTTGACACATGATGAGAGAGAACACATGAGTAGAATACCTTATGCTTTTGCTATAGGATCTATCATGTACGCCATGCTCTGTACTCATCCAGATGTTGCGTATGCTTTAAGCATGACGTGTAGATACCAACAAGATCCGGGTGAAAGTCACTGGACTGCAGTCAAGAACATCCTTAAGTATTTAAGATACACTAAGGATAAATTCTTGGTTTATGGAGGAAGTGATGAGCTTGTTGTGAGTGGTTACACTGATGCTAGCTTTTAGACGGATAAAGATGATTTCTGATCACAGTCTGGATTTATCTTTTGTCTTAATGGAGGCACTGTGAGCTGGAAAAGTTCGAAGCAAAGCACTGTGGCAGACTCTACAACCGAAGCTGAGTACATTGCTGCTTCTGAAGCGGCTAAGGAAGCTGTATGGATTAAGAAGTTCATTGTTGAACTTGGTGTGGTTCCTAGCATATCTTGCCCTGTGGATCTCTATTGTGATAATAATGGAGCCATCGCTCAGGCGAAAGAACCAAGATCACACCAGAAATCCAAACACATTGAAAGGCGATATCATCTCATTTGTGATATTGTTGATAGAGGAGATGTGAAGATTAGCAGAGTTTCAATGGATGCAAATGTTGCTGATCCATTGACCAAACCTCTTCCACGGCCTAAGCATGAGACTCATACTGCTGCTATAGGCATTAAGTTTCTTAAGATGTGATCTTGATTCTAGTGGGAGATATTTTTGTTTTATGATATGATGTTCATGTTTACATACATTTGGTTATGTTTTCGAACTAATAAAATTGTTTCAGATTTATCTAACTGTTAGTAAATAAATAATAGTCCCACAATGATTTTTCATTTTATAGATCATCAAGTATGTGACTTGATCATGAAACTCTATAAGAGATAAACGGTAAAATCATTGGAGTCCCTAGTCAAAGTTATAAACATGGGACATTAATATTGGTCAATGACTAGTATGTGAGGTGACTGATGACTAAGTTTTATTGAGTCATTTGATATGTTGTATCAAAGTCAATCACATAGATATGTGTTATACAACACAATATTGGACTGACCCACAATGAGATCTCTACAAGATTGTTATATGAGTGTCATAAGAGATTCTCATTACGACTGAAAGGTGTAATCCTTTGACCTGAGTTCATTATAGTTTCTTGCTTATGGATTGGTTCACTTTGATCTTATCAAACGTCAGCCGTAAATGGTGATTATAAAGGTATTGATTGGGTGCGTCATGAATTTTGTAAAGAAACATAGTTGGAACAAGATGTGATTTGCTCCTCCTATATAACAGGAGATAAATATCTACTGGCCTATCGAAGATTTAATACTGAGAAATACATGGCCGTGCTCAAACGAGGTGAATGTCAATCGTTTGTTTGATCAGTATAAATCAGAGTTAGATAAAATGATCTAACTTAATAAGGATGACATTGTTTCTTGCCTTATGCTGAGATCAAGATATAGAAGCAAAGGGATTATAGGAATAGATGATTCCAGTACAAGTGGGAGATTGTTGGGAATGTCCTGAAATCATTCGTACTATCTATTAACGAAGTCGTATAATCGAGTATTCGATATCGTATAATATTAGGTGGTTATAATGTTTTGCTAGAAACCAATTATAATCTATAGATTAAGAATCTATTACTAATATTATATGATCCTATAGGGTCACACACCTAAGCAAATTGGATCAAAGTATATTTATATTTAGGGACACATATATTAGATATATGTGTAAGTAACACACACATAAAAGAATAATTGTTATCTTTTATTATGTGTTGGGCTTAAGCATATTGATAAGACTAAATGAGATTTAGTTTACTATGTTTAAATTGAGCCTAAGCCCATCTTGATAAACCTAATGAGATTAGGTTATGTGTCTTGTTATAAAAGGATAAATAAAAGAAAAATTGTGTCACGCCACACAAAGAAACGAGATAGAAAGGCACACTACACATCAACCCTAAGAAAAGGAGATTTGATCTCAAACGGCACTAGCATCCCGTTCCCGATCCAGTTTGTGTGTGTGTGGATACCGATAGAGGTACTTCGTTTGGAGTGCTAATAGAATCTTGATTCTGTCAACTAATTCCACTGCAAAACAACAAGGTATACTCTAAACTTAAGATCTAATTGTAATTCAGAATTTGCATGAGATTCTGTTTGATTTGTTCTACTTAATTGCTTGAGGTTGCAATCTAGTCCGTTTTCCAACACAACCATGTTTGCCAGCACCCTTTGGAAATACATTCATAGTTCGATTAGATAGGTAACTTAGTTTCTCAACAACCCATATTTAATAGTTATGTCTATAAACATAAACAATTTTGGATTTCCAAATTTAAAGATTTTTTTTGGTAAAAACATATCTGTTGATTAAATCCATAAAATAAAGATCGCAATAGAAAGGCAAGTGACGTTAGGAGAAGAGCCAGTAAGTCC